>JAHWFP010223705.1:11120-27592 GCA_023313725.1 Lithobius niger | reverse complement strand
TTGGAAGAACGTATACCGTATAACAGTATAACGGAAAGTCGTCTAACTGGAAATTCGTGTAATGAATTATCGTCTAACTGGAAATTCGTATAATGGATTATCGTCTAATGTCCCTGCCTCGCTCGCGCTACCGCGCTCGCTGCGGCTATACATATAACATCAGAAACCGAAGTTAGACGTTGATCCAGTTAGACGTTTATCCATTATACGATTATCCTTTATACGATATTTCGTTTAGATGATTTTCCATTATACGATATTCCGTTTGGATGCTTTTCCAGATTTTTTTTTTTAGGCAGATTTTAGACAATTATCCCATTAGACGATTTTCCAGTTAGACGATCGTCCGACGCCCCCTGCCTCACTCGCGGCGAGGGATAATCGTCTAACTGGAAAATCGCATAATTGGAAGAACGTATACCACAAAACAGTGTAACGGAAAGTCGTCTAACAGGAAATTCGTATAATGGAAAATCATCTAACTGGATTTCGTATAATGGAAAATCGTCTAATATCCTTGCCTCGCTCGGGGGCGAAGGATAATCGTCTAACTGGAAAATCGCATAATTGGAAGAACGTATACCGTATAACAGTATAACGGAAAGTCGTCTAACAGGAAATTCGTCTAATGGAAAACCGTCTAACTGGTAATTCGTATAATGGATTATCGTCTAACTGGAAATTCGTATAATGGATTATCGTCTAATGTCCCTGCCTCGCTCGTGCTACCGTGCTCGCTGCGGCTATACATATAACATCAGAAACCGCAGTTAGACGTTGATCCAGTTAGACGTTTATCCATTATACGATTATCCATTATACGATATTCCGTTTAGATGATTTTCGATTATACAATATTCCTTTTAGACGATTTTCCAGATTTTTTATTTATGCAAATATTAGACAGTTATCCCATTAGACGATTTTCCAGTTAGACGTTCGTCCGACGCCCCCATCGCTCGCGCTGCCGCTCTCGCTGCGGCTATACATATAACATCAGAAACGGGGCAGGGATAATCGTCTAACTAGAAAATCGCATAACTGGAAGAACGTATAACGGAAAACAGTATAACGGAATATCATCTAACAGGAAATTCGTATAATGGAAAAGCTTCTAACTGGAAATTCGTATAATGGAAAATCGTCTAATATCCCTGCCTCGCTCGCGCTGCCGCGCTCGCTGCGGCTATACATATAACATCAGAAACCGCAGTTAGACGTTAATCCAGTTAGACGTTTATCCATTATACAATTATCCATTATATGATATTCCGTTTAGATGCTTTTCCAGATTTTCTTTAGGCAGATTTTAGACAATTATCCCATTAGACGATTTTCCAGTTAGACGATCGTCCGACGCCCCCTGCCTTGCTCGCTGCGAGGGATAATCGTCTAACTGGAAAATTGCATAACTGGAAGAACGTATAACGGAAAACAGTATAACGGAATATCATCTAACAGGAAATTCGTATAATGGAAAAGCGTCTAACTGGAAATTCGTATAATGGAAAATCGTCTAATATCCCTGCCTCGCTCGCGCTACCGCGCTCGCTGCGGCTATACATATAACATCAGAAACCGCAGTTAGATGTTAATCCAGTTAGACGTTTATCCATTATACAATTATCCATTATATGATATTCCGTTTAGATGCTTTTCCAGATTTTTTTAGGCAGATTTTAGACAATTATCCCATTAGACGATTTTCCAGTTAGACGTTCGTCTAACGCCCCATCAGAAACCGCAGTTAGACGTTAATCCAGTTAGACGTTTATCCATTATACAATTATCCATTATACGATATTCTGTTTAGATGTTTTTCCAGATTTTTTATTTAGGCAGATTTTAGACAATTATCCCATTAGACGATTTTTCAGTTAGACGTTCGTCCGACGCCCCACGGCAGGGGGTGTCGGACAAAGGTCTAACTGGAAAATCGTCGAATGGGATAATTATCTAATATCTGCATAAATACAAAATGGGGCGTCGGACGAACGTCTAACTTGAAAATCGTCTAATGGGATAACTGTCTAATATCTGCATAAATAAAAACTCTGGAAAATCGTCTAAACGGAATGTCGTATAATGGAAGATCGTTTAAACGGAATGTCGTGTAATGGATAATCGTATAATGGATAAACGTCTAACTGCGGTTTCTGATGTTATATGTATAGCCGCAGCAAGCGCGGCAGCGCGAGCGAGGCAGGGGCATTAGACGATTTTCCATTATACGAATTTCCAGTTAGGCGATTTTCCATTGTGCGAATTTCCTGTTGGACGATTTTCCGTTATACTGTTACACGGTATACGTTTTTCCAATTCTACAATTTTCCAGTTAGATGATTATCCCTCGCCGCATAAAAAATCTGGAAAATCGTCTAAACGGAATATTGTATAATGAATAAACGTCTAACTGGATAAACGTCTAACTGCGGTTTCTGATGTAGCGAGCACGGCAGCAGGGGGGACATTAGACGATTTTCCATTATACGAATTTCCTGTTAGATGATTTTCCATTATACGAATATCCAGTTGGCCAAATACCCCTCGCCTCCAAAAAGCTTGGCAAGAATCCTTAACAAGTGTTATTTTGAGAGATGGTTACTTAACTGATCCACTGAAGCAATTCCGAAGTTGTCATTATTCGTATCAAAATATATATGGTGTAAATTCTAACAAATTAAGCATGTTGCTAAAATTAAAGTGTTTGTCTTAGCACAGTCTCGTTTCGCTGAGCTGGCACAATTTTATTTTCGTTTGCACACATTTTTCTGTGTTCGTTCTGAACTCAAAAATCGACAACAATATTATCACAGCTATGGATCACGTTACACCACGAATCACTACGATGGCTATTTTTGTGGGGATAAGCAACCATTTAGACAATTTCTAAGGGCCACATTGAATAGGATTTTGCAACAAGCTAAAACTACGCACGCGCGCACAAAAAAGCTGTCGTTCCAAAGTGAGACAACAACAAGCTCGAAGGCTTGTAACGGAAAAGAAAACAGAAAAAGAGAGCGAGAGCAAAGAGAAAAAAAAATCTCCTTCCGTGATTCAGTTGGAAAAAAGCTGGTGATGGGAAACAGAAATAATAAAAAAGGAACAGATTAATAATTACGTTTTTTTTTCAGGGTGTAATCACAAATCCGTTGTGGTGTTAAGTGAGGCTGACATCGACATCAGGGGAATTACACGACGTTGTGCTGATTGGCTAGGAGGTGACAGAATCATAGGTTCGTTTTCTTGTAGTCATTTATACCCTGAGTGAGATAAGGGTGATATAACTAAATAGTTTTGCGTAAAATCATATCCTATTCTTCAATTAATCATTACACCTGTAACGGCATAGATAAGACTCCGTAAGGTCCGACATTGCAGATGTGTGTCAACGTCTCTCATGGTTGCGACTAGTCCAAAGAAAACTCAGAAACTGGCAAGCAGGTACGCTGTAATGTGCTTGAAATGAAAAGTTAGTTTCGATTCCTCAAATCAATGCTGATAGGGAAATGCGGGTTTCGCCTCACGGCTCGAAATGTCAGATCGCCACTGGTCTGTCAGTAACAGCAACTAGTGTTCTTTGGGTAAAAATAAGATTCTAACAATGTTGACCGAACTGTCCTGGGCCATGAAGCAAGACCGACATTCTCCTTCCCTATCCCTTTTGCGAAAAGGTGAAGAATGTGAATATTTTCAACACACGGATATGCAACTCACGGTTATCTACATGGCAAAACAGTGTGGTATGAGAACCAATGCCAATAATAGTTAGCAGCATGACCACATCATTTGTTTGTTTAACTTGAACACAGTTTGGCAACAGTTCTAAACTCGGTGAGAATAAAGGGAATTCGCTTCATTGGGGTATAATTTTGTATACTACAATAACTGGTGTGATTTAGGATTTTTCCGTTAGGAAGAAAAGAATCAGGGAAGGGATGAAAAGAATGGCAATCAAAAATGTTGACCGTGCGGGATAATTTACTGGGTATTTTAACCATACATTTCTTTTACAGCAAAACAATAAAACAGTTTGTATCAAGACAAGAGGAGGTTTTCATGTCCTTATTTTCACTCTTGTAATCGGCATCTTGTCTTAATATAGTATTCTAATCTTTCTTGCTTTGTAAAAGCTTGATATTTTTGCACAAGTCAAGTCATTGATACATTTTCAAGATTGTTATCAAAGTTAACAAAGAAGCAACTGCATTGTTAAAAATTTCCGTACGATTACAGTACAAAGACTGGGTAATTTATTGCCATATCTTTCAACCGTAAAAGTATACGTGTAGTTCCAAGTCAAACATTGATCTGAATGAGGAATATTGTCTTTGTGCACTGATGTGTCATGTGCCCTTTACCACCACACATGAAACACTGCTAGCATGTCTAATCATTATACCATCCAATACATCCGATACAAAGTGTTACGCTACAAAGTGCTAGAAACAAATTACCACGTGTTTAAATCGTAATTTTATGGAAATTGTTAACAGTTTCGTGTCGGTCATCACGCCAACTCCCAACTTACCATTGCCTAAAATGCAAATGGCACAACCGAAATTAAATTTGTAATCGTACCGAACTCGGTCCCTATATCAGGACTAGATCGTAGTTTAAAACAATGAAACATTTGCTGGAAAGTATAATAAAACCAACTTTCCTCAATAATAAATCACATGAATTCATAACTTACTTTAAATCCCTAAAAATAAAACCTAAATTTTCAGTGTCAGTGATTGCAGGCCAACTGACTGGGTTACATTAACATCGTTCTAATTTTATACATATACATGTACGAAGTTCTGGAAAATAACCCCCTTTTGAAAGTCTTAGCATTAGCATGAGTGTATAAATTTCTGTAGGAACCAGTGTCAACAAACTATTAATTGATACAATAAACTATCGCATTTGATGGGTCAGGTGAACATCAAGGTCGCAGCTAATTTATTGAAAATACATACTCGATTGGTACCAACACTCAAACCAGTAACAGAGTATCCTTCCATACATACTTCAACCGATTTTCCGACTCAGCTATCTGTGACATGAGCAGCCGTTCTTTTGAAAGTCCGTTATAGGGGAATGCATTTTTTGTAGCACAAATCACAGTGCGAGTCTCTATGCCTGTCAGATGCTGGATCAGTGCTTTATTACTGGTTTTGTCAGTCCTCGTTTCCACAGAACGCTTTATGTTCTGTGTCTTGTACCTCATACTGCTTACAAAGGATTCCTCATCAATGATGTCACCAACGATGTCGCACAGCATCCTAAATCAACAACAACAAAATGGACGTCAATTTCTTTGGCAATTTTTTCCACTACTAATGCCTACAAATAGACCAAACAACAAATTCTTTGTGTGCTTTATTTTTACCAGGCCTATCGTTGTATTTAATTTTAATATTTATTCCCCTTCAGCACTATAGAGTTGCTACACATAAAACTAACAGCAATTCTACGAACAATTCACAGCAAAAAAATTCTGTTTCAATGCATTAAACAGCAACGCAAGTGAGCATTTGGGTAATCTGTATGTCGTATACGGCGAATTTATTTTTTAAACATGTTTGCTCAAGGGATTACATGGATACGTTTCAAGAACCACTACAGGATAATATTGTCAGAATCACTGTTCTTTGCACCCAACATGACGAGAAAGACGAAAATATTACCGCCACACGTTGGGTACAAAGAAATGCATTTTGGTCATTATCCCTCGAGAGCACATTTTGGAAAAAAAAATTGACTGTAGACTTGGAGAACATGCAGTTGCTCTATCGATAACGCATACATTAAACAACAACGATGTGAGAGTTCCTTCATATCAAAAAACAGACGTGAGGGACTTACCCATTCAGCGATTTTCAATTGGATGTTAGACGATTACACGCATCACCCAGTTTGGGGTACTTTGAATGTTCAGCATAAATGTTCCTAATTTTTAATCATCTGAATCCTTTATCGTCTTCTCTCTATCCTTTGTTCTGAATGTTCTCCACCGTCTTCCCCTGTTACTGCCTTTCCCATTTTATGCCTCTGTCACCCCTCCTGTCTTATCCGGCTTTCTTACTTTCCTTATCCACATATTGAAAGATCAAACCTTCCGTTACTTCATCTTATTATGTTTATCTTGTCTTTTTTTTCACTTATTACATCACGTGATCTCTGAACTGAGTATAACGATTACGTCGTGGCTTCTTGTGGCGTACAGTCTGTTGATGGGATGCAACTTGGAATTTCGAAATTCTCACCATTTTGTATTTATACTTTAATTTTACCATGCTCACTCTGAAATAAATTTTTTTAATATGTGCCAAACCAAGCTGCACTGGTTGATTGTTAATTGACCACCACCCTTCATAACGAAGGTTTGGCAGTTTGTCGCGGAGTAAGAGTAAGGGTGGTAGACAGAGGAAAGATGTAAAATGTATCAGTTGGGAGTCGTAAAAATTACCAGTTTGGGGAGTGCAGGAGCGTAAAAATTACCAGTTCCTTTCCATCAAAGAAATTCAACCTATGCCTTACGAATCTTGTTAAATACATTCAGAGATTAAGCTTTAACCATTACCTGGATCATTCATTCTGTTTGTGGTTCGGGTGTTCCCATCGATGGATTTCCCCTCCCACTTCTGTTGCACAAACTACCAGTTGGGACTTGAGGGGCATAAAAGTTACCGGTTTGAGGAGGACAGAGGTCTAACAAATACCATTCGCTTTCCATAAAAGAAATTCTGCTTATGCCTTACGAATACTGTTAAATATATTCAAAAATTTAAGCTTTAACCATTACCTGGATCATTGTGTTTGTGTTGATGTGTTCCCATCCATGGATTTTTCCTCCCGCTTCTGTTCAACGAACGCTACTCTAGTAGAAGTTACACCAAGGAAGTTACGTCCCAGTAAAAATCGCTGAACACAGCTGACTGCATCCCATATCCACAATTGCTAATAGGTGGTAACAGGTGCTTACGAATATTGGTAACTATAGTTACAAATTTAAGCTTCAACCATTGCCTCGATCATTTTGTTTGTGGATGGGGTTCCATGGATTTGCCTTCTCGCTTCTGTAGTTCAACGCTGTTCTCTTGGAAGTTACACCAAGGAACTTACGTCCTGGTCAAAAAGTCTGATCACAGCTGACTACATCCCAAATCCTCAACTACTGATGGGTGGTAGCAGGAGAATATAAATGGCTATATGTCTGAGGCACGTGAAATGATGTTGTAACTATCTTTTCAAATATTTCTTCAGTCGTCACAAGGTTAACTGGGATGGAATATGAAAGTTTTGCTCCCCTGCTCTGTGCTAATTTATTTATCATCCCCCAAGTAGTATTTCATCAGAAGGATCAATAATAAGCTAAGCGTTTATTATCAACCCGCACGTGAACTTGCCTGTGGCCGTGAGATAAGATCACTTTTATCTCGATTGGCCTTGCCTTGAAGGGACAAAACTCCTTCCTGACTTCAAGATGGCTTGAACACTAGGCTTGGTGGTTATCATTGGAGTGAATTGATCGCAGCATTAATGATTATGTATTAGGCAAAACCTATAAAGCGTAGCCTAATTTTGGATTTTTGTTCTCAATGAAAGTCATCGCTGAGGTTCGTAAAAAAAGGTGATGATGACCCGTAGTGTAGAGTCTCCAAGATGTTTCGTGTTCCATCTCTCGTCTGATTGGCGACACCAACTGCTGAATGAAGAAAACAGCTAGCAATTGTTCATTCAGCAATTGGTGTCGCCAATCAGGCGATAGATGGAACACGAAACATCTCGGAAACTCTCCACTGCGGGTCATTATCAGTTTTTTTTATGAACCCCAGTGATGCCTTTAATGGAGAACAAAAATTCAAAATAGCTAGCAATTGTTCATTCAGCAATCATTGCTGTCGCGACTCAGAACAAGAGATGGAACAAGCGACATCTTGGCGATTGGCAACGCCCCATCCTCAGCTCCTTGTTGTAATATGCACAAAACTACAGAATTAGATGAGCATAAAGTCAGTTACTTTGCCCACACCCTTCAAGAATATCACTTTGCTTCCGTATCTATGCGTAATGGGTATATGTGTAGCAAATATATATTAGCTTAGATAAATTCACCTAATAACTAAAACTGGTGGAGGAGAAGCCGTTAAGTTTCCAAAAAATATTCGCCTTAGAAAGTAGTTATGTCACTAAACAAAGGACAGGTCGCCCTGTTAACAGAAAACTTGGCTCAGTGTCTACTTTTGTAATTCCTTTGGGCCAGGAGTGATTAAAATGATCTGAAAATGCAACGAATTAAACGTCGACGTCTGAGCCACAGGATTGTACAGTACTGGTTCCAACAGTGTAATCAAGTAGTCCTACAATAACAACGGTATTGATTTTGTGGGCACAATTACGTTTTATGAGAGACGCAATAATCTACTGGCGGGCATAATGTAATGTCATCAACTTGGTGGCGACACACTAGCATATGTCTGAATCTATACATATAATTACACAAGATCCGCAACGCAGTCATCGGCAGCGCAGCAGCAATCTGCATCTGCAGCAGCTGCATACGAAGTTATCTCCGCCATCAACCGACGAAGCGGCAAATTATAAGAGTAGCAGCCAAGGCCCGCAGAGATAGTAGCTGCGCCCGGAACGCAACAGCCAGCAGTGCGAACATACAATGCCATCTACCGACCGAACGGCAAATTAAATGAGGGGGGGGAGATGAGGCTTAATGGCGCGTCGACAGCTTGGTCATTAGCGCCAACCTCAGTCACAGTGCAGTGGTCCGGGTTGCCACTGCACCACACATTACAGAGATATTATTCAAACCCCTAATCTAAATCTTGTCATACATCTGTACATCTGTAAATGAGGGCGCCCCCCCCCACACGGGGGGGGGGGGAACGAGACGATGCGGAATGAGCGAGCGAAGTGAGCGACTCCGCTAGTATAGATATAAACAAACAACTGTAGCCTACCTGGTCGCAACTGGCCTTCTGTACACATCCGCCATTTCAACGAAAATATTAAGGCGCAAAGCTCTATCACGGACTACAATAGCGAACTCTATGATACAGTTTAAAAGTAGTCACCATAACAATTGTCGGTTTAAAATGTTTTAGCTTTTAGGACTAGTTTGGATTTTAGACGAAATTGTCAGGTTTTACGCCAAATTTTTATTTCCGTGAGTAGCTGGTAACAAAGAATTTGGAGTAGTCCTATTCTTTTACGCAAAACGGTGTCGAGATTTCACGTTGCCATGGCAACGTGATTTTAGCCCTGCTTTTCAGTTTTTAGGCCTTTTTTTTTACCTGGCATTTTAACGTTGTAAGTAGCATTATAATGAGAATGGGTTCGCGAGTAAGCATATTCATAAACGCAAGACGGTGTCGAGAGTAATGTGTTTTGTCAACGATATCCTATTTATTTTTTGTTTTGTTTTTACGGTTGCGTTTCTTCCTATAGTGTTAAATGCGACGATCAAATGTTATTATTTCATTGAGGTACGTCGAGAAAGTCTATAAGAAAGCAACGATGTTTTAATTTACCATGTTTTTAAAGGTCACTTTACTACCACTGAAAAAGACGACGGAAGGACAAAATCGTTGTTATAGTCTTCCCAGATGTTGCTGTACAGAAGACTAAAGAGAGAAACAGTCGATTTAGCGTCGTTTTAAAGAAAGGCTATCTCGAAATGGAGAAGGACAGGATTGCTAGGCCCTCCTCAGGATCTTTTTCATGCTGCAACCTACATGAGCACGAGCACATTTGTGAAGCCTTTCTCCTCTATTATGCATAAGGATGAGATCGTGAAACCAGGATTAACGGGGACCTCCTCCTTATGCGACAGTCGTACTAGTTCAGTCATTGTCAAAAAATTCAGAAGCCCAAACTAGGTAAAATTCTTTTTTCTTATTGTAAACTTCAGTTTGTTGTATATTATGTTGCAGGAATACCCAGTTTATTGAAAAAAAAATCAGGTTACATCTTGAGAACCTCATCAAATCATGATGTAATTACACATCCAAATGACTGTAGAAAAATCTGGGATCTGCTGATTGTTTTGGCTTTCTGCCCTCCCACCTCCCTAAACAAATCAATGACCCTAAAGCAAACGAATTCCTTCTCTGCAAACAGCAACCTAGGAAAAAGATATCACCCATTATGGGTAATATAACTTCCAAGCCCAGCCCATTAGCATAGATACGTTAGGCGGGGGTGGTAGAGAATTACCGAAGAGGCCCCCTCCCCCCCCCCTCCCCCTCTCCCCCCTAATTGAACAGGAGGGCCCATAATGCATGAACGAGCTGAAAAATTTCGAAGTTCATACTTTTCTAATTTTCTTTTGTTATACTGAAAATAGGGACGACGTTTTCGTAGGCTACTCCATCCAGTCAGTCGATCCCTATTTGCCATTTTCACAAGGGAGCCCGGTCTACATGGCCACCAGCTCCAGAGACAGACTGCACCCCCTCCCTCCCCCCATTCGTTCGTGGCAGCTCAACGAAAGGAAAACTCGCCTCATTAAAAGCATCCAGCCGGTTTTACAAAGGCAAATTAGAGCCCTTTTAAAATGTAAATAATTTTTTTTCTTTCCATCCTGAATCTACGCCGCTGGCCCGGCCCCATTAAAGCTCCCTCTCCCTACGAGAAATCAACTCGACAGCGATTCCCCGCACCAACAAACACCCTGAAGCAACAGCCAATCGCTTGCCTCAACAAAAGTTGCTACTTGTTGCTACTAGCTGGCGCCACAGGTGGTTGCGCCGGCAGATTACGCCATCCCCGAGGGATGGAAGCAACAAGGCTTCAATTTACCTGCGATATTGATCGGTGGTTCGTAAGTGGAAGGCAGAGGAGGGGAGGGGGTGGGATGGGTGGGAAACGATTTCATCAACATCACGTGACAATTATTTACGGATCGATGATCTCTCAATGCATCGATGTATTGATTTTAACAAGCGCTAGCGACAAACCGTTTATCTCCGGCTTTATCTCTTTGCCAATAATCGGAACTGTAAAGTTTGGTGGGAGCAGAGTTGCGAACGTCGACAGGCCGGAGCGCCATTAATAATGTTTGCCACGTTTCGCATTATTAATGAATTGAAAGACGGAATTTAACGTGTGGTTTTCGACGATTTGAGCTCTCTGTCATCTAAATTAGTTAGGCGTGAAATCGCAACAGGTTCTGGAACGGTATACGTCAAATCGAGTTGCAGTTTCGCACGAATCTAAATGGAAAGATGGCATTAAAACGATTTAGGAAGAGAACACTTTAAACAATGCAGTGTTTCCCTATTAGCGTGTGCTGAAGGCAATTTTTATCAAGCGTAATAGACTTCCACGAAACAGCAAGATCACATATGAAGCATTAATTGGAGGAAAGTGGCCGAACGAGTAATAGCCGCTGATATACGTACAATACATGTTCATACGTCAGCCTATTAAAAAACATTCTATCTGCATGCATGTGAAATAAACAACAATTAATTTGTAAATAAAAGTTTTACCGATCTGACCCAATAGTGATAAAGATGAAGATAAAGAAGAAAGACACCCCACCCCCATCTCCCCAAAAGAAAGAATAAGAGGGAATTTAGTCCCTCCATGGATTAAGACGAGCTTATAGTGGCACTATCGGCGACTGAAAGTCTGCAGAATCTGGTAACATCTAGCGCTATGTAGTAGAATGTACCACTAACGAAGGCATGCACTACGCCATTTCTTTTAACGAAACAAACAAGCCACGAGCTTCCGTAATTATTGAGTGAAAATTTGGCACATCCTCGTCTACCTGGGAGCAAGCTGTACAGATTAACAATATCACTGCCGCTAGATGGCGCCACGGTGTTTTCGTACGATTTTCAATCGGTGATAGTGCCACTTTAACGCATGACAAGTTGGGTGCTGAAACAACAAAAACCGGCAGAGAATTCCATGGGTTAACTACCCGCTCACAGAAAAAGTGTTGTCTAATAATGAGCCTGGGCAGTTTTCACCTCAATTTGAAATGTCCTCGAGTATCATTAGACCTGAGAAGACAAATTTGGAATGATCGATATGGCGTAGACCATGAAGAAGCTAGTAGGTAAGAATGCGTCTACACTATCAAATCTTTTTTGTTTGGTCAGCAGATGGAGGCGCTGAAGATGATCAGAATAAGTCAGCTGCAAACAGCTGGAAATTATTAGGCAAGTCTACGCTGGCACTTCTCAAGTTTGTCAAGGTGAGAGGAATAACATGGGCAACAAACTTCTCAACAGTATTTAAGGATAGAACATATGACAGTTTTAAAAAGCATGGCAAAAAGGTGTCAACGCTGATACAGATATTTTCCTTAGTTTGTTAACAAATAACTTCAACTCATAGGTCTGCACTGTAAAAATTTCGTTTCATTGCCTTGAAACGTTCCTGATGAAAACACCGTAAACCACAACTATATACCTCAAACGTTCCCAAAGTTTCCTTGATGTAGCCAAACGGAGCCAAAATATGAATTTTATATAACAACAAAGACACTGTCTGCCTATTAACTTCGTTGTCAGACCTCATTAGCTGACTATCATACACCATTATTCAACCGCTCACTGACAAGTCTCATTGTTATATGGCGGTGCTTGGCTGTGGTACTGTACCAGAAACCTCGAGTTGAGCACGACCACAAGTAGAAAAATACCCATCAACATAAAGCATTATGGTACCCTACAAAGGGGTGACATCAAGGTCCCCCCAACGACAAGCTGTTCCTCCGACAAGCAACCCATCTTTTTGGCCTGAATTGTCGGCGGGGGAACCTTGTCAGGAATGATCCAAGGGTGTAGAATAAATCAAGTGGTTTAGCATGATGGGGGTCTATCCCGACAAGTGTGTCCCATTTTAAAATAAAACTGGCATGGCTCGTCGGTGGTGGAACTTAACGGGAGTGATTCAAGATTCAAACCAGGTCTGAATGACGGGAGCCATGCCCACATTTTGCACCAAACCGTCATAGCTTCTCGGTGGTGGACCTTTACGGAAACGATTGATACCTTCTGTGACAAGCTACACAACGTGCCTGTCTCGCTCGCGCTTCCACGCTCGCTGCGGCTGTACATATAACATCAGAAACCGCATATAACATCAATTACCCGCATCTAATGAAGTGGATCTGAATATCGGGGTCGTACCGCCATTCTGTCCCATATTCTAAACGTGACGTAGCTTGTCATCCGTGCACCTTGGCGGTAGCAAATCAAGAATGTAAACGAGTCTGAATGTTAGATGAAATCCCGACATTCTGTACCATTTTCTAAAAATGGCGTTGCCTGTCGGTGGTCAAACTTGACGGGAACTATCCAAGGATGGCCTAGAATGACGGCGGCCAGGCTTGGTGTAGGGTAACTTTCTCGGTGGTAGAGTTTGTCGCTGCCCTTCCAAAAGCGGTGGGATAGCTTGTCGGTGGAGCACCTTGTTGCGATATCATCCTCTAAAACTGCCAAGCCAAACTCTTCCTTTTCGAGTGGCTCGTCACACGTTTCCTTTGATGCTACGTCAGCCATCAGTACACCTTCCAAATCTACAATCAAAACTTAGCAAGATCAACAGAGTCTTCCAGCTAGCGGAAGTGACGTCATTTTAAACGTATATCCGCTAGTTCCACCCTCAAGGTGGTTGTACAATGTATGTACAGTTCACCGACTAACTATGGGTGGAATTCATCAGTCGCGTTGATGAGTGAAATTGATGTCCAGTATCAGGATTCCCAAACAGGCTGCAACAGTGCATCTCGAGGTGGGGCCAGAGCTTCTCTACATCGATTACATTTGACATGTTACGCAAGAAAATCAGATAGGAAAAGCAGCTCTATCCCCGGGTCGAAAAACGAGCAGCTGTTGAACTTGTTGCAACACTATGAAAAATTAAGGCAACTTACGAAATAGTACTGCGAGAGATCACCACAACCATTTCCTTCGGTATCTGCAAGCAAGTAAAATAAATTGAGCAGTTTTTCGGTGAAAGGATTTTCATACTTTTTCTCTTAGCGGTGTTTTAGCCCCTTTTAGTCTTCTGTACAGCCGGTACCGGCTGAGAAGACTATTGCAACGACTTTGTCCGTCCGTCGCTTTTTTCAACTTCTCACGGTACCAGACGACCACTGTTTAAAACGTTAGATTCAGTGTCAAAAGTTAGTTGAATAACATGGCAAATTAAAACATCGTTGCCTCCTTATAGCTAATAGATTTCTTCGACGTAACTAAATTAAATAATAACATTTCATCGTAGAATTGAAATCGTAAGGATTTGTGTTAACGCAGCCGTAAAAACAAAAACATTTTAGCTTCGTTTAAATAAGTCTTGTCGCATTGTTGCATGAATGAATAGGCTTACGGTCGAACCATTAGGCCTATCTGCTACTTACGAAACTAAAACTGCCGTTAAAAAAATTAGGCCTAAAAAAGAAAATTAGGTCTAAAACTAAAACTTAGGAAACTTAGGAACTTAGGAAACTAAAACTGCCGTTAACAAAATTAGGCCTAAAAATAGAAAATTAGGTCTAAAATCACGTTACCATGGCAACGTCAAGTTGTTACGAGTCGCTGCTGGCTTTCGCAACAGTGTTTCTCCTGTCCCTTCCCTACTACCACTGTTATACTATATATAGGCTACTTTGCACATTACGTTGTAACACTGTAACTGTGTGTCCGGAGGCATACCGTGTTGCAAAAATGAATAGGCTTACTGTATACAATCCCATCTCACTTAGTTGCTACTTGCGAAATTAAAGTTGTAAATTAGGCCTAAACACTGACAATTACACCTAAAATGTAAAATAAGCTTACAAGCTAGCACATTTTTAACGGGCAATTCTGATGGTTACTGCTTTTAGATTATATAATAGAGATAGCTGTTGCAATGCGTGATAGAGAAGTGTGCCTCACCATTGGTATTGGCAGAACTGTACAGAAGGCCGGGTGCAACTAGGTAGTCGCTGTAGCCGCTTGTTTATTTTTTGTTTCTTTCCGTCCATTAGCATTACCGTTTTATGGATGGCATATTTCGGTTGAAATCTACATCATTAAGGACGTACTAGCGGAGTCCCACGCTTTGCTCGCTCATGCCGCGTCGTCTCGCTACACTCGAGGAGATTTCTTGCTGCAACACTTACGATATAGACAGACCTTCCACATAAAAAAACGACCAAGCAAATTATAAGAGTGTACTATGCGATATCGGTTATCTCGAGAGAAGGTCAATATCATTTTTGTACGTCCAAGGAGGCAAGCAAAAATATTAAGCAATTTACCAGAAAAGCTGTTTCTGATGACAGACGATGATTTTCGTTCGCTTCGCTCACTCAATCAGAAACGTGACTGAATCAATGCAACCACCAAGAACCACACATCACTTGTAATTAGTGTTAGTATACACTTTATATGGGTTTTCTTGTTTTACTTATTTTAAGAATATTGTTCTTTACGTCCTGCTCAGTACAGATTTTTCCATGAGCGTCTTATCACTTCACTTTCTGATGATCCCTCACTTGGAGAAACATCTGCAGAACGTCAGATGTAATCTCTTACGAAGGTGAGGGATGAAAGATTGATAGAGCAAAGCGAGACACATTGAAAAGGTTTACTTTATGTGGAAATCTCTCGCTTTGCTCGTTCAATCCACGCACCTCCGTGCTTCAGAAACACGAATGTTTGACACCGTTTTAAAACCAAATCTATTGCTTTCATTTTTCCCTGCATCAAGTCAGTTAATATAAAACCAATTTTAAGAGCTATATGTGGCGAGTTGTAAAATACGTCGTTCGTTTAGGTCATTTTTTGCGTGCATCCTTCTCCAGAGCATCGCTTCGTTCGAGGAGGTTTGCATGAACAAACTATGACGTCATGAACAAACATCAAGAGAGTTAAAAAAAATAAAAATTTGACGTTATTTTTTCAGGTTCTTTCGCATATTTGAGGGTCACAATATCAAGTTACAGCGATGAAAATAGGCCTATACTGAGCGCAATTTATTTATCTTTCGTTTGGTCCTACTCTCATCTTTGTAGGTGCTTTGGTTCCAGAGGAGTAGAGGTACAAACACACACTCACACAGGCACGCACATCATCTACATAATTAAAATCATACGATGTGCGTGCGTGCGTGTTTGTACCTCTACTCCTCCGGAACCAAAGCACCTACAAAGATGGGAGTAGGACCAAACGAAAGATAATTAATTTTCGCTTTTAATAGGCCTATTTTCATCGGCCTATCTATATATATAATTACACTAAATCCGCAAGCAGCAGCAGCAAGCAACGAAACAGTCATCTGCATCTTCCGCCAGCCAGCAGGACATACGATGCCATCTACCGACGGAACGGAACGGCAAATTATAAGAGTAGCAGCCAAGCCCCGCTGAGATAGTAGCTACGCCCGGAACGCAACGGCCAGCAGCGCGAACATACGATGCCATCTACCGACCGAACGGCAAATTAAATGAGGGGGGGGGG
>JAHWFP010223705.1:0-11020 GCA_023313725.1 Lithobius niger | reverse complement strand
GGGGGGGGGGGAGGGAGCGAGACGGGGGGAAAGGGGAGGGGGAGGGATAGGGGAGCGAGACGATGCGGAATGAGCGAACGAAGCGAGCGACTCCGCTAGTAACTTGGTATTATCACCCTCGAATAAGCGAAAGAACCTGAAAAAGAAACGTCAAATTTTTTTTAACCCTCTTCATGTTTGTTCATGAAGTCATAGTTTGTTCATGAAAACCTCCTCGAGCGGAGAGAGATGATCTGGAAAAGGATGCATGGACGACGTATTTGCAACACACCACATATACATCTTAAAATTCGTTTTATACTAACTGACTAGATGCAGGAAAAAATCAAAACAATAGATTTGGTTTTAAAACGGTGTCAAACATTCGTGTTTCTGAAGCACGGAGGTGCGTGGATTGAACGAGCAAAGCGAGCAATTTCCACGTAAAGTAAACCTTTTCAATGTGTGTCTCGCTTTGATCTATCAATATTTCACATCTCACCTTCGTAGGAGATTATATCTGACGTTCTGCAGATGTTTCTCCAAGTGAGGGATCATCATAAAGTGAAGTGATAAGACGCCCATGGAAAAATCTGTACTGAGCAGGACGTAAAGAACAATATTCTTAAAATAAGTAAAACAAGAAAACCCATATAAAGTGTATACTAACACAAATTACAAGTGATGTGTGGTTCTTGGTGGTTACATTGATTCAGTCACGTATCTGAGGAAATGTTTGCGCTGATTGAGTGAGCGAAGCGAACGAAAATCAGCATTTGTCATCAGAAACAGCGCTTTTCTGATAAATTGCTTGATCTTTTTGCTTGACTCCTTGGACGTAAAAAAATTATATTGCATACTACAATCTTATAATTTGCTTGATCGTTTTTTATTTGGAAGGTCTGTCTGTATCATAAGTGTTGCAGCAAGAAATCTCATCGAGCGCAGCGGACGATGCGGAAAAATCAAAACAATAGATTTGGTTTTAAAACGGGGGTCAAACATTCATGTTTCTGAAGAATGGAAGGAAGAAATGATGAATGGAAAGATGGAAGGTAGGATGGATGAAAGGAAGGAACGAATTAAGAATAGATGGAAGGATCTGAAAAGAGAAAGAAAGGATGTGAGAATGGAAGGATGAATGGAAGCATGGAAGGAAGGATGGAAGGAAGGAAGGAAGGAAGGAAGGAAGGAAGGAAGGAAGAAATGATGAATGGAAGAATGGAAGGAGAGGAACGAATTAATGATGGATTGAAGGAAGGACGTATGGATGGAAGGTAGGATGGAAGGAACGATAGAAGAATGGATGGAAAGAAGACATTATGGATGGAAGAATGGAGGGAAGGATGAAAAGAAGGACGGAAGGATGGATGGATGGATGGAAGGATAGAAGGAAGGATGGATGGATGGATGGATCGAAGGAAGGATAGAAAGAAAGGAAGGAAGGAAGGAAGGATGGATGATTGAATGAATGGATGAAAAGAGAGAAGGAAGGATGGATGGATGGATGGATCGAAGGAAGGATGGAAGGAAGGATGGATGGATGGAAGGAGGGATGGGTGTAAGGTAGGAAGGAAGGATGGAACGATGGAAAAAAGGATGGGTGGAAGGAAGGATGGAAGGATGGGTGAACCTGAATGTGTATCAACTGACTCGATGCATGGAAAAAACAAACCCATACATCTGGTTTTAAAAGGGCGTAATTTTCTTGGATTCTGAAGCACGGAAACATTCCTGTTTCTGAAGCACGACAGTACGTGGATTGAGCGAGCAAAGCGAGCGATTTCCACGTAAACTAAAACTTTGCAATGTGTGTCTCGTTTTGCTCTCGCAATCTTTCATCTCTCACCTTCGTAGGAGATTACATCTGACGTTCTGCAGATGTTTCTCCAAGTGAGGGATCATCAGAAAGTGAAGTGATAAGACGCCCATGGAAACGTCTGTACTGAGCAGAACGTAAAGAACAATATTCTTAAAATAAGTAAAACAAGAAAACCCATATAAAGTGTATACCAACACAAATTACAAGTGATGTGTGGTTCTTGGTGGTTACATTGAATCAGTCACGTTTCTGAGGAAATGTTTCCGCTGATTGAGTGAGCGAAGCGAACGAAAATCAGCGTTTGACATCAGAAACAGCGCTTTTCTGATAAGTTGCTTGATCTTTTTGCTTGACTCCTCGTACGTAAAAAAAATATTGTCATTCTCTCGAGATAACCGATATCGCATTTTACACTCTTATAAATCGATTGATCGTTTTTTTTTATGTGGAAAGTCTGTGTGTATCATAAGTGTTGCAGCAAGAAATCTCCTCGAGCGCAGCGAGCGACTCCGCTAGTACGATTTTAATGATGTAGATGATGTGCGTGTTTGTGTGTTTGTACCTCTACTTCCCTGGAACCAAAGCACCTACAAAAATGGGAGTAGGACCAAACGAAAGATAATTAAATTGCGCTCAGTATAGGCCTATTTTCATCACTGTAACTTGATATTATCACCCTTAAATACGCGAAAAACCCTGAAAAAATTACATCAAAGTTTTTTTTTAAAACCCTCTTCATGTTTGTTCATGACGTCATAGTTTGTTCATGCAAAACATTCGTGTTTCTGAAGCACGGTAGTATAAACTTTCATCTCTCACTTTCATAGGGGGTTACTTCTGGAGGTGAAGAGGTACAAATGTGCAAACAAACAAATCGTATGTTTTGAATGATATAGATGAAATGCAGGCGCGCTTATGAATGTGATGGGCGAACTGTGAGCAATAATTACAATTAGTTTGCGTCGAAATAATCAGCATATGATTATGTGATGCTCTTGGAATCAAAGAAATTACTCGAAGCATGGATCGACGCGCACGTAGCTCTCTGATGGCTAGACTGTTGGAATGATTTATGGTTATCATTAGTTTATGCAGTGAAGCCTTACGAAAAAACGTGCACTGCACTCTGGCCATTTGCTTGATCGTTTTAGACGTGGAATGTCTGTCAGCAGCACAAGAGTTGCGGAATGAGCGAGCGAAGCGAGCGACTACGTTAGTTTTGATTAAGAAAACCCGAACATTGCTTGAAAATTTAATTCAGAGAGTTATTCGTAACCGGTGTCGGTTCAGTCTGATGAACGATTTAGAACACCACTTTTGGAAGCCATCCTAGATTCACTGCAAAAATAGACGTATGGATTGACAACATCTACCACAACACTTGTCTCCTTTTTGCAAATGTTGTAGTATACAACACGTTGCGTTTTACAACACCTACGATAGACGTTGCATTTTGGAGCATCTTTGGATGTTGCATTTCATACAACCTGTCTATAGATAATGCATTTTTACGCAACACCTATACATGTTACATTTTTACATCTACCAAACAGCTATGCTTTAACTCTCTACCTTAAATTTTTACTGATTTGGTGGTGGGGGGGTTATGAATCCATATACTTCACCCAACAAGCCTATAGGACAAGTAAGGATCGTCAAAACACAATTATCATTCAGATTACCACTTTCAAGTGCGTCTGTGCATTTGTTGTGGTTTTCAGAATAGCTTGGATATTTTTTTAGGTTTGAGTGAAGCTTAAGGCCGAGTGAAGCTCCTCTATGATCAAACTCCAATGTAATCGTGGACCGTGCATCTAATGAAAATCGCAAGGACTATTCACACCAAATTTTGCATGTAGTAGCACGGGTGTCTGGACAAGGTATATCAAAAAAAATCCGGAATCGGAAATGGGGTTGTGGAAATCCGAAATCGGACATCAGGGTGACAAAATGAACCAATAGCCAAGAACCAACAACAACGAGGTCATACTTATTTATGACGTCATAGTTTGTTCATGCAAAGTTTATTTTATGCCGTCAGAAGTGATAGTTGAAGATAAAGACGCGGTCTCTCTAGCAGACAGGTGTCTGGTCATCATATTTTGTAAGGCTAGGCCGATCCTGAATACCTGCTGGTCTTCACCGATATTTTCTGAATTTTGTTCATCGGCTATAAACAAAGATGAATGGACCAAACCCAAAGCAGCTGTCTCTTATTGTTTAGAAATTGCAAGGCAAAATGTTAAATTTTTACTGGGTAGTTTTGTGTTTTAAAATGATTGTAGCGCATGCAGTATTATTTGAAACCAATATTTTAAAAATAATTATGTGATATTTATGCTTATGCTTTATGTATGCAATACTTTCAAAAGTAATTTTCTTATAAAGACACACTTCAGTATTACTGTTTTAGGTTAATTGGGAACTAGGATCGGTTATCGGGATTTGGTATCGGTAATTGGGGTTGGAATTTGGTATCGGCCAGTTTTGTTTAATGATCGGCTCGGTAGAAAAACGCTGACTGGCCCAGCCTTAATACTTTGTCAGGTTGAGGATAAATCCCAACGCAGTTGAAATTCAAATTGCTGAAAATGTAAGGGAAGGTTCAGGGATAAAGAAAAACTAAAAGTTAAAAGGGTGAGTGTCCACCATTCATAGAGAGAAAGATGCATTAATAACGTTTTCATGAAACTGCCCAGCTAAGTAGCTAGCTATTTTAGCGACCTTTCCCTGGTTGAATGATATTACTACTTTAAAAGGCCGACCTTTTTATCGCCTAAACAGCCAAACAGCAAAGAAAGCGGAGCCCGCTCCATTACGTCGACAGTGAAAGTGACGACGGCCCTAGTATTAATGCCGCCCAACCGTTAAAACAATCTTTTAAGTGAATTAAGGGTCAGGTAAACATTTACTGATATTGATTGTTTAACAACACGACTGTGACAAACTTAAAGTGTTACTGAGCCTTAATCCAACAACTGCACGAGATGTTTTGTAAAGGTTTCTATATTCCGCAGACGTTTAAACAAGCACCGTCAACAAATACTCATCGCTCAGTGGCTGGTCTCAGACGGTACGTATGGAACGTTGTGCTTCACTCGTACAAAACCTCATTAAAAACCCTGAGCGTCCTTGTAACTGATTTCAGGATTATGTAGCGGATTTTAGGATTACTTAGGTGTTGTAACTCCAAACACCATTTTTGCAGTGATTGAAGAAATGCTTTCATCGCCTGAACATTAATATTCAGCCGTATTTCGAAAAAAATATTCTTATCAAATTTTATTCGAATGGATTTCTGTGTTTGTCCGTAACTGCGAAACAAACAGAACCAAATTCAGCGAAGAGCTAAAAATTCGAGTTAAAACAGGTGTCGTTCGCTTCGCTCACTCGGTCCGCAATATTTCCTTTCAAAGAAAACGAAATGAGAAAACCGAATTGTGTCTGGTAAGCAAGTCACTCCAACTAGCAACAAAACACGTCACCATTTCGCTCAACAGGTCCTGTTTTAACTCAACCTGTTTAGGAGTTTGTTCCATCTGTTCGGCTGTAATTTCGTTTATTCACCTGTTATGTCCAAAAGCATGAATCAGTTTAGAAGACTTTGGCAGGAATGTGCCTTTATATACGGCTGAACGATAAAGGTACTTGGTTTTGCAAAGAAATCATTTCAGGGGAAGGAGGAAGGGAGAAGGAACCCAAAGCCAAGTCCAAGGGTAATTTCCACCATTCTGACTCGATAATTTCGGATTGTGCTTGATTGTGTTTTAATCCAGTCGACAAAAATTAAAAAAGAACCCCAAAATGGCATCTGAAAACGAATTTTTCCTTGAAGCTTCTATTCCGTTCGACAAACTGAACTCAACCTGTTATGCCGAAGACCTCATCCAAGAAAAGTCAGTCCTATTTAGGTTTGTGAGAATCCAAGCTGTGGGGGTGGGGGGGGGGCAAAAATGGTGTCCTAGAAACTGTTTTGGCTGGTAAATCTAGACTGTTCACCAGTTTTACCACAAATCAATTACGAATGATGTTTCGTATTAGCCTAAACTTTTGTGAAGACAGGTTCCACTCTATGTTTTAAATGTACAATGGAGGTAGATAATAGCACCCGGTGTTTTTTTTTTGGTATATTATAACAAATTTAACCGATAGAAAACCTACTTGTTCTCAGTTTTGAACGCTATTGCATGCAGAAAGTCAATTTCCAAGTTTGTGAAAAGCCCAGAAGGCGGCAGAAATTAGTTTTCTAAAACGGCTTTCGGCTTTTTACTTTTGATCCGTTGGTAGATTTGTCACAATCCAGTTACGGATAATATTCTGAATTAAATGTTCTGCAAGAAATGTCCTATTAAAATTTCGCTGAAAGGTAACCCTTCGTCACACGTTACGGTGTAATGTGTAAAGTCCGAAAGCTCACGTAGTGGGGGAAGGTGTGGGGAGTGAGTAGGATCGGATTAAGCCTCATAGTGCCAAGGCTTTAATATTTATAGTGGCCCTTTTACCTAGTCCCCCCTCCAGTCCCGAATTTAAAAAAAATTTCTTTTTTTTAACAATAATTTTTTTTTGTAAAAACAGTGAAATTACAATTTTTTAACTTTAAAATAGTAACTTATTTTTTCCCCCGTGACCGACGCCCTCGACCCTCGACGCCCTTTTTCGGTCTGTGGCCCGGTGCTTCAGCACCCAAAGCCCCCCCCCCCTTAATCCGGCCCCAGGAGTGAGTTCTTCTTTTCAAGGAACTACAGCAGTTTTGTGAACTGTGGACCACTCTCGTCCCCTATCCCCGTCCCATGACTTTCGGATTTTATCCGTTACACAAAGGACCAATTGATGTTAGAAATTGATGTCAGGCTTTTTGCTAAATTTGAATGTGACCGTACTTGAAGAACAAAATTAAGAACAAATTATTCGCAATCTCTTTGTTGTCATTCTAATGAACGGTTTAGAAAATGCCGAAAACCGATTTTTGAACTTGAACTTTTGAACTTAGAACTTTAATGGGTACAACGAAGTACAATGAGGTAGTAAAGAAAATATATATATATATACATTATTACAAAGACACATTTTAAGCATAAATTAATAATAGAAATAGACTTATAAATCTTCTGGAAGTGGAGCACGCAATAAAGCACAAGCTTGTACCATCTTATCAAGTTCGTAATAAAAATCTTTGTTTCCTGTATTGCACCATCTCCCATAGTTAATTAAAATATCATGGATCTCCTCACCAAAATGTGTGCGCCAGCCACGCAAATCCCTAAACAAAGTCTCCACAATAGTATTTTTGAGGCCACGAAAATCACGCCATAATAAAATCTTTTTCCAGCACTCCTTAAGTGGAAAGGTCAAACAGTTCACCTCAAAACAAGCCTCATTGTTACTGGATGTGATAGACCACCCAATACTTCTTTTTACACAGAAATGCTTCTTGGTGTAATTGCTGCAAATTTCTATGCCATACAAATGCAAGGCACAACTGTTCATGACATGCCAAAGATCCTTCTGTGTCAGAAGTTGTCGAAATTTCATGTAGATAGCATTCCCTTGCCTACTCATGCTCGTTCTGATAGTTCTTATTTGACTCTCCCATTTCAGATGGCTTGTAAAAATAACACCTAAGTACTTAAACTCTCGAACCCATTCAATATGGTAACCACTGATAGAGATTTTTCTGTTCAAAAATTCAATTCGGTCCCATCTTTGAATTCCATGCAAACAGTTTTTAACAAATTACATTGAAGTCCGTTAACCTGTAATCATGTAAGACGGTTCATGACTTCCTGCAGACCATTTCTACTTAGGCTTATACCCACAATGTCGTCAGCGTATGCTAAAAAAAACATTTTAACGCCATTAATGGTCCACCCGGAAGTACTATTTTGCACTAAGATATCATCCATGAAAAAGGAAAAAAGGAACGCAGAAAGTGGACTTCCTTGTTTTACACCTTTACCTAATTTAAACATTGGAGAAAAAGCATTACCCCAGCAGACACGCACTTCCTCATGAAGGTACTGATTTCTGATCATATGGATAATATTAGTGTTGATTCCGTGCCTAAGCAGACATGCCCACAATTTATCTCTAGGAACACTGTCAAAAGCTTTTTTCACATCAACAAAACAAGCAAACACTTTCCCATGCCCTTTAATCCCTCTTCTGACAATTGTCTCAAAAACTTTAGCTGCAATTTTAGTCGAGTGTCCTTTTTTGTAGGCAAATTGGTTGTCGCCAATCTTCGTGGTTCTGAGCGCAATATTCAGGATCACAGTGCCCTGTAATTTAGCCCAGATAGACAGTACGCTAATGCCACGATAGTTCGAGCTTTCATTTTCAGGAAGACCTTTTCCCTTGTAAATGGGTTTAACAGTCACCTTCCTAGTAACATTTATAGTATGCCTATGTCTGAACGTGCTTTTCAAAACGTTTACAATCCATTCCCATAAACTGGTTCCACCGTGTTTAGTATTTTCAGCGCTGGTACCGTCAGGGCCACATGATTTTCCAAGCTTCAACTGTCGAATCGCTTCCCTGATTTCAAAGGCAAAGGGGATAATAAAGTCGTCAGTAGGAAGGTAATCAAAAGGAGGCGAGGAATCCACATGTACGGAGGCAAAGATTTCACCCCACATATTTGCAATTTCCTCTTCATCCCTGTGCATCGCCGATTTTCTTCACAAGCCTGGGTTTACTATTGTGATCATGTTTCACTTTTTGCCAGAAGATGGCTGGAGTCATTCTCCGATTACTTTTAACAAATTCAAGCAGTCGAATGGCTCTTTCATTCCGTTTGCACCACCTAATAGCACCTTTGAAAATTCTTCTAGCTTCATCTTTCTTATCTTTCTTAATTCCGGAAGTTTGTTTACCATCCTGTACCCAGGCAATATTTGCTTGCACATAATCGTTATACTTTGACTGAGCAAATTCATTCCAACATGCTTTTGCTATATGTTTAGACTTTTTACCCTTCTTGGTGAACTGCTCTTCTGCCCATTGCAGTTTCGTTCAAAAAATCACAAACACCATCTAAGTCTTTATTATGTTGAACGTTATTACATCCAGCAATTTCGCAGGAAAAGCATTCCGGGAGTGAAGCATTACTAAGGCATTGCTCAACGAAGAATCTATACTTCTGTTTAGTAAAATCGTTTGCCTTTTTCCAGTTAAGTCTATTAGTAGTAACATTGTCCTTCTTCCTGTTGCAGAAAACAATATCAGTCATAGGAATTCTGAGCCTAACAAATAAGGGGAAGTGGTCAGACCCAACGACATTTTATAAATGCATTGTTTCAGTAATAGTTTTCCGGAGCCCGAGGGATCCCACTATGTGGTCAACCCAGGAGGTGCTACTATTTGCGTAGTTAACATAGGTAATTCTACCATCGCAGTTACCAATATCGTCAATTTTTTTCCAACCTAAGATCCTTTAAGTAGTTTTCCAGAGCATCTAAGAAAGGGCCATTTCTCTGATAGTCAGTATTAAAATCGCCCCCCACAACAGTAAACTTGCAATAGTTCAACGTTTGGATTGCGGCAACTTCACCACAAACTCTGTACAGTTTGTCAACACTAAAATTGGTTCTATCATCATATGGGGTGTACATATTAATGATTCTCCAGTTGTCCTTTCCAATCTGAAAATCAATCCACATAACCCTTTTACTTTCAGAGAGGCCACCAACTTTGTAGTTACTGACAATGCTCTTTCTCCAAAATAAAGCAAGGCAGCCATAGGGTTGATCACGTCTGTCAATATCACCAATGTCCATCGCAGTAAAGGCTTTGCAGCAAAAATCCGAGTGGACATCATCAAGGAGTGGAAACTCAAAATCTTGAAGCCACGTCTCTTGCAACAATAAAAAATCGCACTGTTCACATAAATTCTCTATGATTAGTAGAACCCGTTTGATACCATTACAATTCCAAGTGATCAAGCAAAGATCATCTTTTTTCCATTTTCGCTTTGACGCCATTATTCCTCTTTCGGTCAAAATATGGCCGCAGCCTTATTCCTTCAGGCCAGTGGCTATTGATCAACAACAGAGCACTGAGGTGAACAGAAACTTCAACTTGAAAAGCTCTGTACCAGGGAATGAAATTCCTGT
Organism: Lithobius niger; assembly: GCA_023313725.1. Classification (NCBI taxonomy): domain Eukaryota; kingdom Metazoa; phylum Arthropoda; class Chilopoda; order Lithobiomorpha; family Lithobiidae; genus Lithobius; species Lithobius niger. Next base: position 1,108 of record JAHWFP010223705.1, on the reverse strand, counting down.
CATCCATGATTGCCCGCACAATAACTCTTGCATTTTCCCCCGTGTTTTGCTTAATTAGCTGAGTCACGTGTTGGACACTAGTTATAGCGCTATATTGGATTTTCAGGAAAGTGAAGAGCAGGGACTTGGAATATACGTAGCCTTGATAGGGTGGGCCCACTTACTATTCCGCGTTACCGCGAGAAACCGTGCGAGATTTTGGGAGCTGCTTCAAACGCGTCTGACGTCTCTGCTCTCATTTCGCGCCATTTTACTGATTCTTGCATCACATTGGCTTTTGATTTTGCTGATGAATCGAACACACAATTGGACTAACAAACGAACGAGTACACATCATCAAACATAAGCCGGACCGCTTCAGTTGTTTAAATTGTTTTAAAGTGCATTAACCTACCAGTACAATCGACAAATGCGACTGAAAATCGCAAAGTTTGTTATCATATGGAGAGCACCGTGACAAGCGGTCATCGTAAAAGCACGTCATTGTTTTGGTTTCGACGCAACGACGTCTGCTACTCTCGTCTTGGGTATCCTGGTAAGAATTTGTGGTTTTGTTTTAATAATGTGTATTTCAACGTTTAGTAAAGATTAAGCGATCTTCGTTAAAAAGTACTCGCTAGTTGAAACAAAATTTTTTGTTGGTTTCGAAAAACCAAGCGTCGTCTGATTTGAGGACTGGTTTGGGAGCGAAACGTCATCAACTGAATCTCGCTCGTGTATACTTTACCAGGGGAAATAGATCAGACGCGTTCAACTGAAAGAACCGACCCGGTAGGTAGTAGAAGGTCCCTGGTGAAGAAGAGTGCTGTATTATTACGACACTCGATAGTGTTGCCTGCCGTGATTCAGTGACAACATCAATGTAGGTCTATCCAGGTAAATATATATAAGCATGGGGATAAAATATGTGTCGGCTATATCGACACAACTGTGTTTTTACAGACAAAAGAATTGGGCTCCTCTCAGGCATCTGAGGAAAATCACTATGCGATAAAAAAGGTTGATACTTTGTTCATCGGGAGACTTTGGTTCCCTGACAACATGAAAATCACGATACAACGGCTCAACGTTTTCTAACACAACTTAAAAGTTTTCTGGTTGAAAAAAT
>JAHWFP010223699.1:0-13843 GCA_023313725.1 Lithobius niger | reverse complement strand
CCATCCAATCCGGGAATTCGTTTCCTCCTTAGAGACGAGTTTTCCAGGCGACTCACGAAGCAGTGGATGAACCAGCACGAAAAATATAGGAGGCCACGCCATGCACGTGCGCAGATTTCGAACGCTGAATTCCACGGTGGCGATGTAGTTGACAAAAGAAAAAGTTTAAGTTGTGTAGGTTAGGCCTGATGAAGACAGACGTCGTCGGTCTGTTGAAAATTTGCAAGAATACTGGTACAGTATTTTGATTCTGAAATTGTGCGTAACAATCTATTTTCAACAATCAAATATCAAGAAATCCCCTTTCCGGCTGCCATCGATGTTGATATTAATTTCAACGAATAAACTGCTCCGTTTTAACGACCGCTGGTGCCTCCTTTAGTATCGCGAGCTCCGATTGGTTGATTCGTGTTAGGTGCTTGTTGAACGCGTTGGGGCCAGTCATGAAATTACATCACGCAAAGCGAGTAACAGCCGTTTCCATTGGAGCCAGTGTGCACGCGTCCTTTGTGTACAGCCGGCTAGGAGCCAAAGATGGCGGCCCGCAATGGATTGCGTGAGCGCTGTCGGCGCTCGTTAATATTTGAGGACTTCAAACAACTTTAAGGTAATAAAAACATTTTTTTAAATGGCAGAGTGGGTAAAAAATACTGCAGAAACATAACCAGTGGCTGTTAGCATTCCAAGATCGCCCATTTCAGAAAGTGTAGCGATTTCTTTGGCCGAAGTTTTTCGGTATTTTTGGCCAAGAGCAGTTTTAGATAATTGGCTACAGTAAAACCTCAGTTCGGATAACTGAGGTTTTACTGTACATTATATAAACAAAATTTATGGATATCCAATCAGAATAAAATAATTAATAAAAAAAAAGCTAAGTAAGATGCGAGACAAAACATAAGACTGACACCTTGCAACCAAATGTTTCCAAATTTAGTACCCTCTTCCCATTTTTTCGGTTATAAATAAACGAAAAATGCTAAACGTTTAAACGTTCAAATTCCGGTTAACCGTTTAAACATTTAACCGTCCCAACCCTACGAAATAGAGGAAATGGTTTAATTGGTACTAAGGCTGTACCGAACCGAACAAACCGAACCGAACGTGGCCGAACAGAGGGTGTTCGGTTCGGTTCGGTTCGGTTCGGTGTTCGGTCTTTGAAACGCAAAATACCAAACCGAACATATTTTCACTTCTAATCGACGAATTTTGATGTTTGAATACACAATTTTGAAGGTTTGTTTCGCCAGCTTTCTGTTGGTCCAAACCGCAAGTTCCTAGTTCTAACGGTTCAGAAGTTATAAGGGAAAATGTAAAAGTAGTGGAGATTTTTTTAATGTTTAAACAGTTTCAACATCTATGGACTTACAAGTCCATGTGAAAATACCTACATTTGTTAAGAAACTTGTGCTTTGATGAATCTTTGTGAACCAAGTTCTTTTACATTTTAGTTTAAAATAGATTGGCTTGGTATATTTTTTTTCAGTTCGGAAGTGTTCGGTGCTCGGCTTATTTAAGATTTGTTCGGTTTGGTTCGGTTCGGCTGACAAATTCTCGTTCGGTACAGCCTTAATTGGTACAGGTAAAAACAAGATGGTTCCATGCTACCCTTCTGTGTCTGCTATTTCATCCTTCTTGGAGGGTCTTTTTCAGTTCGATTTCTTCCTTACGGCTATAAAAGGGTACCTACCGTTCAGTAATTGACTCCATTTTGTCTTGTGTAGGCAAGACTGACGTCGATTCATACTTGGTAGTGTTATTTTATAACGGATTCATACTTGCATTGGAAAACGCTCTTCTCAAGGGCCATCATGTACTCCTGAAGTGGAACATGCCCCTTGCTCTCTCCAGTTTCTGGGGTGCCCTATGAACCAATCCATACAGTCCCTTTACTTTTCCTAACTCAGGAGATTATTTTTCGTGTGAAGCTGTACGTCCAATTATAATCAAAGCATTAGCCCCAATTGTAGTACCGTCAAGTGGTGAATGTGTCCAGTGCTCGTTTCGTGCGCTAGTACACTGGGGTGCAGTAGCGTATAATGTCAAAATCTCAAGAACGAACCCTTCAGGAGATTACCCTCGTCCTTCATGTTGACAGAGACTCGCCTGTCCCTCACACGTTGTCCCCTGCAAAACTAGCAGGGTGGATTTGTGACGTTTTTAAACAAGACTCCAACTCTTCCTCAATCATCATATAGATCATCCACTCGAGGTGCGTGCACGTGAGCCCTGGCCTGATCCTGGGCATTTGCTTCAGGAGTGCCACTAAGTGAAGTAGTTTCAGCCTGTATTTGGAGGAACCAAAAAAACCTTCATTAGCCACCAACTTATGTGAGAGATATCGGTGGTCATAGTGGAGGTGATAGGTTACCTGAGTGTATAATGGCCGGTAACCGTGTTAAAACGTCATGACATGGCTAACCGCCTCAGAATAAAGAATAAAGCAATTCATAAGGTGGGTACTTACTGTTATTATGCTATGTAAGTACCGCTATTATGTTTGCAAGCTCTGGGTGTTTTTGGCTCGACCCTCCTCCGATTGGACGAAGCCAATCGAAACTAAAGGGAAAGTATTTTGGAGATAGTAAGAAACGAAATTGTAATACTATAAATTAGTTTTTACTACTGTATCCTAAAATGACTTACCTTTAGTTTTAACCCACTCATCTCCCCGCTCTGTCTGAACCCGAGTGTTCATAAACGATTGTAAGGCAATGGTAGCAGTGAGTGCTGGGTAATAAGCAGATACGCCGCCTGGTGGTGATGGAGCTAAGTAGCTTTAATTTGAAATTTGGCCATTTCAAGCATCAAGTAAGTGATTTTAAGGCGCACCTTAAGTTAATTATTTTAGATAGTATAAATTCAAGCTGCGTTAAAATTTTCGTTTCTAGTTGCCTTGAAAAAATCCATTACCTTTTTTAATAGCATTCTCCTTCTGAATGCTGTTCAATACTAGAGAAAACAAACGAAGATGTCCTTCCGGTTCACTACCAACTACGAAGGTCAACTGCGCAGCCGCCTTCATATATAAGTCGAAGCGGAGCGGTAATGCTTACCTTTTCTTCTCTACCACCACGCTGTTCACTTCGCTCCGGGAAACGTTGAGCTTTCACCTCCGCTTCAGTCTTTCCCCTCCGCCTCCGCTTACCATGCCGAGAGCGAAAGGGACACCATGGGGTGGGTTCCCCCCCCCCCCCTCCTTCCTTGGCGTTCTGCCTCACCAGATTATGTTCTTCCGGTTGCCGAGAACGTGGAAGTTCTCGAGCTTACAACAGAACAAGATTCTTTGGAACCTCCGCCTCCGAAGCCTTTCCGGTGCCATGTGATACAGCGACCATGTCTTCTGTCCCGTGAAGCCAACCACCTCCGGCAAAGGATCTTCGGTCTCTAATTGAGGAACTTTCTCGTACCAAAGAACTAGTGGTGTACCGATACCATAATTCCGATTCCGATACCGATTCCGATACCAAAAACCGGTTCCGTACGGGTTCCGATACCGGTTCCGATTACCACTTGGCAGTGCCACAGCGAATGGAAAAAAAATTAATAATAATGAATTATTTGTGTTCAGGGAGTACAGGGTTTTGCTGTTGCTAATTTTTATAAATTTACATACATTGTTTAACGAAAATTTTGATATATAAATTTGTATAATTAAAAATTTAATTTGATTAGAAAATTAAATTAAAATTGAAAAAATAGTTAAAATAATGTGTACCGGTAACCATTTTTTTTAGATAGGATTTTGCTTCCTGGGTAATGCCAAGACCATTTTCTAGTGGCACTGATCATATGATTTAAAATTTTAGCTTTCCAAATGAATCAAATTTAAATTAAAAAAAAAATTGTTTTTTTTTTAATTTTAAATTTAGTTTAAAAAAATTAAAATTAAATAAAAGAAACTTAAGTTAAAAAATAGTTTAAAATAACCAGAAAGTTGAAGCGATTTTTTTAAATTCTGATCTGGACCTGCATTTTTAAATAGATTTTTTGCTTCTTGGATTGGCCAAGCCCTTAATGAATCTGATATGATTTAAAATTTTTGTTATCTGGATGTGTTAAATTTAATTTTTTTTTAAACGTAAAATAAAATCAAAAAATTTAATTAAAATAAAAAAAACTTGGTCTAAACAAGACCATGCTTGAAGATTTTTGCAGCCCAGATGCTTAAGAGTCTTAGCAAAGCTTTGTACAGTTGAAGATTTTCGCAGTCCGGATTTAGTGCATGCACGGATGACTCCAATTGAACACACGATCTAGAAACAAAATGGCGGTGGTGGTTTGCCAAACGTGAAACATTAGCCTTGGGTTTAGCAAAATAGGAAATACCTTAATGATAATAATGTCCTGACATCCTTAAACAAACAGGAATCAACTATAACGTATTCTGCTGAGTACATTACCATCCTAGATGGGATTTTATGGTTATGTGATGCAAACTACTCAACAAAAGTTGGTGTAAACAGGTAAGTGGCCCAATAAAAAGGCGCGAAAATGTCTTAGTTATTCATCCAAGACCTACTATCAAGCTCAGTTTTACGATGATTTAAGCTACTGGAATTAATTTTTTGCTCCAAGATCGCTAAGATATTCTTTCCAATTATTGCATACCCCTGGAAAAGGGAAATTAGATGACAATATTAAGTGATTTAGTGGTCTGTGCCGATTTTTGAAAGGTACTCAGTATCGGCCAGCCAAGATAGCGATCCAGATACCGGTTCCGATACCACGGAACCGTACTCAGAACCGGAATCGGTATCGGAATCGGTACACCACTACAAAGAACGGTATGTTCGCCTCAAGCTTCAATTGAAAGCACGGAAGGTTGCGGCTAAGTTAGCCTCCTCCGTTGACTCTCTCATTGTACCGCTGGATTTGTCTTCCCACTCATCCGAACATTCCACCTCTCGTCGCACCAATGAACCTCTCACAACGTCTCAGGTTCAATCTCTTATGGATTCTTCCCTCCGCACATTCAAGCGGAAAACACATACGGACTATACATCCTCCTGGCTAACCTCTCTCCCTAAACGTCACTGCTCTTCTGTCGCGGAAGCAGGCCCACCCACCGCTCCTGTCATTCCGCTTCCGCCTACACCCCTTCCAACTCCGCCTCCGGTCCCTCCGCCGGGTTCATACGACAATGACGATCAGGATTCCTACTTTTCACCATACCCCGTCTGATTCTGGTCTACCGGAGGTCTTCAGGTTGGCCCTGATCCCTCCGAGATTCCCCTTCCCGAACTTATAAAGACAGTAGAAGAAATCATCCCAGATTGCTTCCTATACAAGCCAAACCCAACGACTGACGCAGCCTCTAAGAACAGAGGGCTAGCAACGGGCTTTGGGTTTGGCCTCCGTGACCAACAGCCACATCAACCTCCGCTCTTAAGCCAATCCACGACGCTTCTTACAACTCTCCTCCGCAACAGCGGTATCCTCCTGGGTAACGGTTCCCCTCTTGAATTAGACAAAGATCCTCCTCTGCCTCACCCAGGCCGCGAAACTTACTTATTCCGCCCGATTGGCGATGGCTCAGCTAATCCACGCAACTTCGATACTTACCCTCAATCGGAGTTTCTAACAGCTGATACCAAATTGGACTTCGGCTCAGCCCTCTACCTATCTCGTCGGGCAGCAGTACAAGTTTTTTGCAAGAGTTGCTTCGCCACGTATCACGCCATGAATTGGTTTACCCGTGCTCTCTTCAATTCAACACTGTTACTACGAGGTTGCCCTTAACACGGCGTCCATTCTCCAGACCTCCACGCGACACCTCCTCCGCAACCAACCCACACATGAATCGGAATCATTGTTTCGGGGACTGATACCAAAGGTGGCTCCACATCTTGACATTTCTCGAAAGCCACGATACACCAAGTCCCGCATGACTCGTCGTCCTCGTTCCCTGCCGTCAAGATCTGACCCTCCTGCGGACGACCGGAGGAATACCTTGCCCTCCGAACACCTCGGCCTCGCCCTTTACAGCCAGAACCAAGGGACGGACATGGTCGTTCCCTGGGACGTCCCTCCACTCCAGATCGAAGACACCGAACCAGCTCCCAACCTCGACACAAAGGACGTAATATCGATTGACATTCCGCCTCCCCCACAAGCTGTAGGGGGACGCCTCCGATATTATGTCAAAACCTGGCAAACGATGACTTCCGACCCAGTACCTTTCTTTATTATTTCCGATGGCTTCAAACCGAAGTTCCTTCCGCCGCCTCCGGTGCAAAATCCACCGTAGGACCGGCAACCTCGTTCCTCCGCCCCATTTCGACTAGAAATATCATCCCTCCTCCAAAAGGAGGCCATTCATATTGTACCACCTCCGTTCGTCCCGGGATTCTACAGCAACATTTTTATTTTGCGACAAGGTAAACAGGTGGAACGCGCATGATTTTCAAACTCAAGCCACTCAATCAATTTATTTACAACCCCCATTTTCAGATGGAAATGATATCCTCCATCCACGAGTCCCTTCAACCCGATGATTGGACAGTTTCCCTCGACTTGGCCGACGCCTACCTTCACATTCCGCTTCATGCATCTGTCCGGCACCTATTCCGTTTCTTACTAGACAACACTGTCTTCGAATATCTTTGCCTTCCGTTTGGTCTCAATGCAGCCCCAAGAATATTTACAATGATTCTACGGCCGGTCTTAGCCTGCCTCCACCCACAAGGCATCCGCATCCACGCCTTCTTCGACGACCGCCTCCTTCCACATCCGCAACCGTCGACTCTGTCGAACAACTTAAACACCGCCATGTCTCTTTTTCATCACCTAGGCTTAGGTTTAAACCACCCAAAGTCACGTCTACAGCCCTCCCAGGTGTTTTGTTTTTCTTGGAGTACTTTTTGACCTCCGCACCTCATCCGTCATGCCATTCTCGGACCGCGTCGCGTCCCATCTTCACTCCACTCGCGAATTCCTACGGACACCGCACCATACTTTCCGAGACCTTGCCTCCGCTATCGGGGCCATCGACTCGTTCGCAGACCTAGTCCCCTACGGACGATGGATGGCACATCCACTACACCATTACCACTCCTCCCATTTGGGCGATCCTCGCACTGCTATTACCCTTCCGCCACGACAACGGGGCCAGGGCTGTCCCTCCGACATCTTCCAGTGGTGGACGGATGTCAAGAATCTCACTGCGACAGTTCCCCTCCACGAACCCCCCCCCCCCCCTCCACTTATTCACAGATGCATCGCAGACGGTCTGGGGAGCCCACATCGATAGTCTCACAGCATCCGGCTGCTGGACGACCGAAGCAATGGAACACATCAATCATTTGGAGCTACGCGCAGTCCTTCTAGGCCTTCAACTTTTCCAACAATACGTGTTGGACCATGTAGTACAAGTCCACATAGACAACACCACAGCCGTTGCCTACCTCCGCAAGGGAGGTGGGACACGCTCTCTCACCCTTCATCAGATAACGTCCGAGATTTTTCCACTTTGCATCCTGCATCGCATCTGCCTCCTTCCCCTACACATTCCGGGTCTTTAAACGTGATAGCCGACTCCTTGCCTTGCCGCACACCTCCCGTCAACGAATGGACACTACATCCCGCGATCTGTCACGCTCTGTACCTCCTTTGGCAACGCCTGTTAGTAGACCTCTTTGCCACGAGATTCAACAACAGGCTTCCCTTGTTCGTCAGCCCTCTTCCGGATCCTCGGGCATGGGCAGTCGATGCGTTAACTCTCGATTGGAATCACCTCCATGGCTATGTATTTCCCCCTCCGCGCCTCCTTCCACTTGTCCTCCGCAAGATCGTCAATTGCAACGGACGTTTTCTCCTCGTCGCCCCAAATTGGCCTACGGCAGCTTGGTTTTCACTGCTCCTCAGCCTCCTCATCGACTTGCCCCGACAACTGCCAAATCGCCCAGACCTCCTATCCCAGAACAACGGGCTATCCGCCACTTGAACCTCCAGGCGCTACACCTCCACGGGTGGCTACTATCGTCGAACTCCTCCACGCAACAGGCATTCTTTAGGACAAGGCCTCTCGCATCGTTTCACGGGCCGTCCGCTCCTCTACCACTAAGATATATGACAGTCACTGGAAGCTATGGTTTCATTGGTGTATCACAGAACAAGTTGATGCAATCCACCCTCCTATGCATGACCTCCTCCGCTTTTTAACCTCCCTGGTCAAAAGCGGATTACAAGGATCCACAATCTTAGTCTACCGATCAGCCTTAAATGCAGTTTTCAAAGCAGCCGGGAATACTATCCTCCTTACTGACTACAAAATTTCGTCTTTAATCCATTCCTACCTCTTGGATCGTCCACGCGTCAGAAAACAGTTCCCGGATTGGGACCTCTCCATCGTCTTATCCGCCCTTATGACCTCTCCCTACGAACCGTTGGCATCCACACGACTCAGCCATCTCACACGAAAGACCGTGTTGTTAGTAGCACTAGCCGCTTGCCTCCGTTGTAGTGAATTACAGGCCTTATCAGCAACCGAAAAAGACTGTTTGTTCCTCCCGGATTACAAAGGTGTCACTCTCACCCCTCGTTCATCCTTTCGCGCGAAAACTCAAAAACACACTGAACGTACTCATCCCTTTATCATTCCTTCCCTCTCCAACATACTAGGAGACGATGAAGAACGTGCTTTATGTCCTGTGCGTGCCATCCACTTTTATCTCAAGGCATCCAAACCCATTCGAAGAGAATGCACCCAGCGTTTTCTTCCATTCAGTAACAAAGTTGGGAATACTTCCACACGAATGATTGCCACCTGGTTCAAGAGCGTCATCGTCCAAGCCTATGAAGCACTAGACATCAACTGCGCCACGGAAGGTATCAAGAGTGACAGCCCACGAACTTTGAGCAATATTTACTTCCTGGGCCCACTACAGCAACATTCCTATCACTGAAATTATGGAAGTGTAGGGTTCGAATTTGTGCCCGGTTCCCTCCTTGTGAAATCTGATGGAATGAGAACTCTGCGACGGTGAATTCTTTTGCCAAAACAACTTTTATGCGGGATAAAACGAGTGTGTACATTTTGTATGAGAACATCGTCTGCTTCACTGTCTCTACCCAGACTGCAGAGCGGCGCTAGAGGGCGCGAGGTGTCAGGGCGTACGGAGGCTTAGGAGGGCCATCCTGACACTCTCCCCCCCTCTGCGAAAAACTGCGTACTGAGGCGAGAGAGTTCAGCAAATACAAAGGAATATTTCTGATATTAAGACAAAGTGACGTCAAATGATGCAAAGATTGAATACATGGGATGTGATGTCCTAGGCGGGGACACACCTTAGCCCAGCGTGGAATGGAACAGCCTATTTAGTGGTTAAAGGGTTATCTTGGTAGGGTTAACATATAGACATGAAATTGATGGCTGCCATTGTGGAGCACACAAGTGACGACTCCACAATGCAGCGAGCGAAAAAAAAAAACAGAAAAAAAAATAATCTAAGCCTAGCTGGAAATAAAATCATGATTACTAAGGCAAGATGTATTTTTTAGTGCACTACCTATTTTTAAAGAAAGATACATAATTTTTCGCTTTCGAGGAAAAACTAAACACTATTTTTGAAAGCTGTTTTACAAAAATAAAGAACTGAAGATGTACATGATTAAGCAAAAAATTAAACATTAATAAACTGGCTGAAAACTTGCCAGTTTTAAATTTCTGTTTTGGTTTCTGGAGCAATTTTACAATAAATTTTAATGTTGTTTTAATTTTCATAGCCTTTTTTGGTTAATTTTCTTTTTGCAGCAACCATTTCTGCAGCTGAAACGCTACAGCGTTGCTGTGGACAAACATCTGGATTAGGCTTCACCGGAGTGTGAATTGCGGCTCCAAGCAATTTTTTGTTCCGATGTCGGAAGTGTTTAGGTACATGAAAAGACAAAAAGATACAAAAAAGATAAAATCGTGAAATCAATTTTTCACACGAACAACAAAATACACTTACATTTTTACCTAATTTTAAAGGTGGACATTTTTAAAATTAACAGAGCCAATTCTCTGCACGAACAACTAGGGGACAAAACGTTTTAGCGTTACTCGCTACAGTTTAAAAAGAACTATCATTTAATTCACATATAACGGATTACAACAAAAAAAAAACGAAGAAGTTGTAGCCAAATGGTAATTTTACAAAAAAACTACAAATTGAGCTTGTCTGGAGCTCTACGCAGTCTCTTTGAACGATGAGCATTTTGAAGCTGCGCTGCAATGTCAACCTGTGTTGGTGAAAGCACAACTTTGCGTTTATTGGGATTCGGTTTCGCTTTTTTGTTAGCATGACCTGGCTTCGGTGGTGATTGCTTAGTGGACGGTGACGTAATAATCGATGGAGATTGCGACCTTTCTGGCTTAGAATTTCCTTCAAGAGGGGCGCTGGTAGTAGCCAAAGGTGATTGGTTATTTACGTTAGCAGACTCATCCACTTCGTGTGTGTGTGGTAATTTCGCTGGAGATTTCCTGCCACCTGGTGACTTGCGATGCAAATTCTCAGGTGATTTTGCAAGCTGTTGGATTGGTGGAATTTTTCCCTCAGTAACGGAAATTGACTTTCTGGATTGGCCGAGAGATCGACGCTCAGGAACTACGTCAGCGAAACTTGGCTTTTCACGTTGTTTGCCGCCAAAAGACATGCGTTTGAAATTTGAGTGATGTTGCTCATTATTATTCACGAAAGAATTACTGCTTTTCGCCGTCGAAACAAGTGCGTTTGGAGGCTGTTCTGGATAATCATTTTCCGCGGTATGTAACCTTAGCTGTTCGCGATGTTTGCGAATCGTATTACCGTTAGTATCAACGATAGTATAGGACTGATTTTCACATTTTTGGTTAACCATACCGACTGACCATAGCCTATCATTTGTCGTTGAAAAGTCACGATACCAAACCTTTTCACCTATTTGATACGTTTTCAACTCACGATGGTGGGTGCTCTGTACTTGTTTTAATTGTTTACGGCGTACGGCTGCAATAGGGTCAGGGAACAATAAATCCAGCCGAGACTTTAATTCTCGGTTAAAATATAATTTTCCGGGTGTCGCTTGCGTGGTAGCGGAGATAGTGATTCGTGCTGATAACAAGTAAGAATTTATACTCTCTTGAATAGTAGACCCCTGTCGCCGCGCGGCCTTGTAGACTCTCTTGAAATTACGGACGTATACCTCAGCCAAACCGTTGGTCCAAGGCGCAAAACTTGGCCCGGTCATGTGCCTAATTCCGTTGGATTTTAACCAACTTTGGAATTCTGCTGACAAAAATTGGGCAGCATTGTCCGTAACTAAGCTGTCCATTAAACCATATAAAGCTATATGATTGTTTAAAACGTCAATGACACGCGCGGACGTTGTTGACTTCATTTTATGCACAAAAGGAATTTTTGAATGTGCGTCTACAAGAATGAAAAACATGTAATTGTCCATCGGGCCCAAAAAATCAGCGTGTAAGCGATTGTTGGGTTTTAGTGGATATTCCCACGTATGCTTAGGACCTGACGTTTGAGTATCTTTATACTCTTGACAATTTTGGCACGATTTGACTTTATTTTCAATGTCAGAGTCAATCTTAGGCCACCAGACTTTTTGTCTAGCTAAACTTTTCAATTTAACTATGCCTAAGTGAGCACTATGTAGATCTTTCAAGATTTGTCTCCGCAAGGCCGTCGGCACCAGGACTCTATACCCCCAAAATAAGGTTTCGTTTTCGACAGAGATTTCAGCACGACGTGTGAAGTACGGTAACAGATCGGGAATTTCGCATTTGTCAGGCCAACCATGGTTCACATAACGATAAACTTTTGAAAGGATTTTATCACGTTTACTTTCAAGAACGAGTGTCTCGTTTAAAACTGGAAGATTAGAAATAGTTTCTAAAGCAAGAATATTGTACTGCTCTTCTGCTTTCTCGAATTCCTCGGTATTTGGGAGGGGAAGGCGCGATAAAGCGTCTGCCGTCAAATTAAGTTTACCGGGAATGTGTTCGAATTCGTAATCGTAAGCATTAAGCATCACTGCCCAACGCTGAACCCTGGCGGCTGCCATCTGCGGTATTCCTTTTTTTAGGGCCAAAAATCCAAACTAAAGCCTTCTGATCAGACTGCAGTATGAATCGCTGACCATAAACATATTCATGAAACCGTTTCACTCCCCAAGCCACGCTGAGCGCTTCCCGGTCAAAATGCGAGTAGCCTCTTTCCGCTTGAGTGAGTTTACGTGAAGCGAAAGCTATCGGCCGTGATTCACCGTTTTTCATGACATGCATCAGGCACGAGCCTATTCCGTAGGGTGAGCCGTCACAAACGAGCTTGAGCTTTAATTTCGGATCGTAATGAACCAGAACTTTTGATTTAAGAAATAATTCTTTTACTTTACTCACGGCTCGGTCGCATTCTGCCCCCCAAACCCACTTCACACTTGGGCTTAACAAACGTGTTACTGGTGACAGAATATGAGCGAGATTTGGTAGATATTTTGAGTAATGGTTTACAAAACCCAGAAAGCTCTGTAGCTCTTGAATACATGTTGGGTTAGGAGCGTTTGTGACTGCTTCGATAACCTCAGGGAGTGTATGCAAGCCTTCTGCATTTATCATGTGGCCTAAATATTTTAATTCAGGCCGCGACAGTTTGCACTTCTCGATCCTAAGTTTGGCTCCTGCATCTTGTAAAGCATTTAACAGTTTATTTAACGATTCGTCATGCTCACCCCCCTTCCCGCTCACCAGGATGTCATCATAAAACGGGAGACATTTGGGGATTTTACTGGTGACTTGAGTCATTACCCTCTGGAAAATTCCAGGACTGGACGCCAGGCCCAGGGGTACGCGAAGCCATCTAAACAAACCCAGGGGTGTATTTATTGTCAAAGCTTCTTGTGACTCTTTGTCGAGTTCAATTTGCAGAAATGCATCCTAAGATCGATAAGGGAAAAAGTGTCACTGCCTGCTAATTCACTGAATAATTCTGCGGCCGTGGGAACTGGATAGTGGTCGACTTCGAGTTGAGGGTTCACGGTGGTTTTATAATCACCAATCACTCGGATTTGACCATCCGCTTTGTGAACTATGACGATCGGCGTAGACCACTGAGAAGTTTCCACAGGCTCTAGAATTCCAAGGCCAACCAATCTACGAATTTCTTGGTTAACCTTTTCTTTGAGTGCTAACGGAACCGGTCTTACACGACTGTACACAGGCTTGGCATCAGGTTTTAAATGAATTTTGGCTTTAAAATTCTTAAACTTACCCATGCCTTCAGAAAATAGCTCCGGGAAACCCTTCACTATTTCGGAAGTGTCAACTGGCGTAATGCTAGTTTTAATTTTCTTAACACTTTTCTTAGGTTTCACTTTCGTTTGTAGGTCGTAAAAAGGATGGAAATTAACTCGAAAAATAGAAAGCCAATCCTTTCCCATTAATGCAGGTTTATATAATTTTGAAACTAAAGCATCCAAATGTTCGATTTGACCTTGAACTTCAACCTTCAGACTTACAGTGTAAATCGTGTTCTCAATTCCGTCAGTGTATGAGTGTATCGAGTACGGACTGAGTTTTAAAGGACAGTCCGCAAAATATTTTTGATGCCACTCAATAGGGATAATGGATGCATCTGCCCCGGAATCAAGTTCCATTTCTAGCTTGACACCATTTAGGCAGACTGGCATTTTCCATTTATGGATTTTCATAGAATTAACTACTACTATTATTTTGTTGGTTTGTAGGGGAATTGAAATCTGGTCCGCAGCCTGACTCAGTCCAAGAGTATTATTTTTCAGTACAAGATAGTCGTTGTCTGAATCGTTATCAGACCCGGAACCAGACTCTGAATTTTCGGCTTCAACATCCTGG
>JAHWFP010223690.1:0-22720 GCA_023313725.1 Lithobius niger | reverse complement strand
AAATCAGATGCGGCAGTCTAGATTTAATTACACTGCCAGACCATACTCGCGCGTTAGTTCGACTAAAATCACGATACCAAACCGTATCGCCTACATGATAGTGTTTTGACGTACGATGTTGTGTGCTAGCAACTTGCTTTTGCTGATTCCGTTTAACAATTGACACAGGGTCGGGATACAGCAAGTCTATTTTAGATTTTAATTCTCGGTTAAAGAATAATTTAGATGGTGTACTCTGGGTAGTTGAACTCACTGTAATTCTACTCGATGTTAAGTAGGCATTGATACTCTCCCGGATCGTCAACCCGTCATGCCTCGCAGCTTTATATACTCGTTTAAAATTCTTTACAAAAATTTCCGCTTGTCCATTTACCCACGGCTAATTTCCAGGCCCACGGAGATGTTGGATTCCTTGCGATTTTATCCAGAATTTGAATTCCTCACTTGTAAATTAAGGTCCGTTATCGCTAACAAAAGAATCAAACAATCCGTATTCGGCAATGTGGGTATTTAGCACTTCAATAACTTTTGCAGACGTGGTGCTTTTCATTTTATGAACGAATGGCAACTTACTATGAGCATCCACTAGGATTAAAAACATAGAGTTATCGAGTGGACCCAAAAAATCAGCATGATAACGAGAGTTAGGTTTTTGAGGATATTCCCAGTTATGCTTGGGACCTGCTACATTCGTTTCTTTGAACTGTTGACAGTTAACGCAAGATTTTACTTTGTTTTCAATATCGCTATCGAATTTTGGCCACCACACCTTAGCCCTAGCCAACCCTTTCAATTTAACTATACCAAGATGCGAACTATGCAAGTCATTTAGAATCTGCTTTCGCAACGTTGACGGAATGACGATCTGGAATCCTCAGAAAAGCGTATCATTCTCGATGGCGATTTCGTTGCGACGTGTGAAGTACGGTTGCACGTCCGGATCCTCACATACGGTTTGCCAACTCCGATTTCCGTAGCGGTAGACTTTTGATAGAATTTTATCCTTTTTAATTTCGCTAACTAGTGTGTCATTTAGCACTGGCAAGTTAGATAACGTCTCTAACGCTAGAACATTGTATTGTTCCTCGGCTTCCTCGAACTGTTTGTCGTTCGGTAACGGAAGTCGAAACAGTGCATCGGCGGTTAAATTTAGTTTTCCTGGAATATGCTCGAAATCATAAGAATAGGCATTCAACATAACCGCCCAATGCTGCACCGGGCTGCCGCCATTTGCGGAATTCCTTTCTTGGGGCCAAAAATCCAAATCAGTGCCTTCTGATCTGACTGTAAAATGAACTTTTGACCATAGAGATATTCGTGAAACTGCTTCACTCCCCACGCCACGCTGAGCGCCTCACGATCGAAATGACTATATCTCTGCTCTTTTTGTTAGTTTGCGGGATGCAAAAGCTATGCGGCGCGACTCACCATTAGGCATAATATGCATCAAGCACGAGCCTACTCCGTAGGGAGAGCCGTCGCACACGAGTTTCAGTTTCAGTTTCGGATTGTAATGAACCAAAACCTTACTCTTTACTAACAACTCCTTAACTTTGCTGACAGCTTGGTCACACTCTTTCCCCCACACCCATTTTACTTTAGGACTCAACAGTCGGGTAACTGGAGAAAGAATGTGCGCAAGGTTAGGTTAGTGGTTGATGAAACCCAAAAAGGTTTGCAATTCTTGAATACAGCTAGGGTTAGGTGCGTTTGTCACAGCCTCAATTACCTCCGGGAGCGAGTGTAATCCTTCTGCATTAATCATATGCCCAAGGTATTTCAGCTCAGATCGTGATAGTTTACACTTATCGATCCTAAGCCTTGCACCATTTTCTTGTAAAGCACTAATCAACGTTACATACGTAATGAGTCGTCGTGCTTTTCCCCCTTCCCACTTACTAAGATATCATCGTAAAATGGGGAACATTTAGGAATATTGCTATTAATTTGAGTCATAACCCTTTGAAAAATACCTGGACTAGAAGCTAATCCCAGGGGCACTCGTAACCAGCAAAAAAGACCTAACGGGGTATTTATAGTTAGTTTTAATGTATTTAATTTGCTGTAAACTTTAAACCATTTTTTTGTTTAAAAACACTGTACAGTCTTTGTTGGCTTTGCCTGATTGCTATTTAGACACAAAATACTTAAAACGAAATAAGTTGAAACTTTCTTGACTATGTTAAATTTTATTGTCCAAATAGAACTTTGTTGTTTGTTCGCTAGGTGATCCCAAATTATTTGTGTTGGAGGCTTCGGAGACTGTTGGTCAGGATGCTGAATCTCTTGCGCCAGACACAAACTCTTTATTAGACAGTCTGGATGATGAAGAAACAGAAAAGGACTTTTGTAACAAAGACCCAAATTACAGTCCATCACATGACGATCGTAACAGCTCTGACAGTGAAGAAGAAACTGGATCAACTGGTCACACGCAATCTCTGTACCTTGCCGTATGGCCTCCGATTGTTTCTCCCAACCGGTCACGGCATCCTAGACTAATAATTTAAATACAGAATTGAATCATGAAGAAGTAGCTATAAGTTCAGAAGACATAGAGCCACCATCAAAAAGACGGAAAAAAAATCTACTTATGCAGAAAGCCACCCACTTAGTAATCCATGTGGACCGAAATGTAAGAAGAAGTGCAGAGTTAATATTGAAGAAGCTCGACGCCTGTTACTCTGGGAAGATTTTATATCCAAAGTTTACAACGAAAAAAAAATTCTTGTTTCAATACGTGAAAAGAATTCCGAAGCAGCGATGCACTAACAATTCTTCCAGCCGGCGGCAAATGACTTTCTTATATCACCTGCCAGACAAGCACAATCAACATCAACAGGTGTGCAAAATCTTCTAACTACCCTTGGTTTTAATTCAAAGAATGATAAACCAGTAATTACAATGATGGACACGACTGATGAGTTTGTTATTTCACCTACGCTAGATAAAAGAGGAACATACGTCCGAAAAAATAAAATAGACGTCGATATGATTAAAGCACACATTGAAAGCTTCAATCCAACAGTTAGTCACTACCGACGGGTTCACGCACCCAAAAGGCGCTACTTATTATCAGAGGCGGACTGGCGAGTCAAGAGGCCAGTCGGGAAGGTGACTGCCAGGGGCCACTTTTTTACAACCTATTATGGGAGAGCCAGGGACGTAGCGAAGTCCATTTGGCTTTAGTTGGGTGGGGGGAGAGGGGACAGTCAAAATGTGTGAAATCATACATTGAAACTAGGGGGTCTGGGGGAGCGCTGTAAGCTCCCCCAGCGGGGTTTTTAGGAATTCTGAGGCCTTTCCTGGCTTCAAACGATACGTATTAGACATTTCTTGGGGCGCTACAAAAATAAAAGACAGTAAGGAAACAGTAGGGTAATGAACAGTAGGAAAGACCTTTTTTTTTTAAAACCCCCTCACATGCCCTAAATTTATTTTTTATGGCTTTAGAAGAATGCTGGGCACCAGGTATATACACGAAGACTCAGAACAAATTTTTTTATTATGAAATGCAAGTGATTTAACCCTAGTGATTACCTAATAGGTCCAGTGTTATGTGTTATCACACTGCAGGTAGCCTATTTCGGCGTTTCGTGGGGTGGGAGTTTTCAACAGCAGTTTTTGAGTCAAAAAAAAAAGGGCGGACCCGGCACAACGTTTGGGGGGGGGGATACGCCGATTGTTTTTTTTTCAATTGTTTTGATTAATTTTTGTCTTAGTTTAGCTACATTTTTCCGAACAATTTCGGCGATTTTTGCAAGTTAACATGGAGGGGGCCACAGGCCCTTTGGCTTCATTCTCCTCGGCGCCTTTCTTGAATCTGCCCTCGACAATAATTGAATCTCAATTTCTGCATTTTACAACATGGAAATAGGACCTAAGCCTAGTTAAGGACACGAACTTGCTAGAAGTAAAGGAAAGACAAAATTGAAAATTTAAGCCCACGTTCAGCAAAAATGGTCATAGTGTCAAGGTGCTCGGCCAGGCTTTAGTATTTGTTAGATTTCGGTCATGTGACTGTTATATATTTTTGCTGATATGCTTTAATTCTTATTTTACCTAATTGTGGGAAACACACATGACGATAATCTGATACAGATCATTCTTAAAGGGGTTTCTCTGCAGCTTGAAAAAGTAAGGAGTAGGAAAAATTCTGGGCTTACCTTCCTAAGTTGAGATTGTCTCAGTGTCAGTTGGCTGCAGAAGTATAGTTTTACCACCAAATTCCAGGTTCTTTTGATCGGGCGCAGAACGGACTTTAACCAAATTCTTCCTAACCGAGATGGCCTTCCGTTCCTCTCCCGACTTTCGTTGTTTTAAAGCATATTGAAGATTTGTCATCGGTTCGCTCATTTCCATGACTGAAGAAACGTCGTCGTCACTTTCTCTTTCTCTTATGACCTCCATGGCTAATAGTAACCGAATGATCCGTGCGTTAATGTCCTGTCAGTTAATGCAATCACTCCATACAAAATGCGTACGTACACGATGTAACTTCAAGAAGAGCGGCTTCCGTGCAATACGCAGGCACAGCTGCTCGTTCATTCATTCATTAATCGTAATGACGCCAAAAACTGCATCTAGTAAACAGCGGCCTTCTGTGGTTGAAACTCGAAATTTGGGCGTCGTATTTGGAGGACAAAAAAGACTTGGCAAAACCTACGTTGCTTGCAAACTGAGAAGGGTTAAATTTGGAAGGTACAGCCAAAAGATGTGAAACTTAGCACGAATAAATAAAAGAGTAACCGAGCATTACAAAAAATGAAATATTTAAAATAATACACTGAATTTCCTTTTTAACATATTTATTTCTGCCGAGAGGCCGCTAGGGCGAGAGGCCAGTCGGGAATTCCCGACCCCCCGACCTTGCCAGTCCCCCTCTGCTTACCATCAGACATCACTATTACCTTTATGCATGCTAATTTTCGTGAAAAATTTCCAGAAATGTCATGTGGCTACGAAACTTATTGTTAAGTTCTTAAAGATATGAGAGGAAGAATGCGAAACCTGCTTGAAGTTTAATGTTGCAACGCACGATCATGTTCTGCAAACTCATTCTGACAATACGCAAGCACAAACGTCTCTCGAAGGGTCCACAAGCATTTCATGAGTTCAAGACACGGCCAGTCACTCAGAGGATCCAAGCAACGCAGAAGAAGAAAGACCAAGAAGTGAGTTACTACAGAATCAAGAAGATACTGTGTATCGGCGGATGCTACGACGGACGAGGTGCTTGTAGGATAGCCGGCGCCTGGTGAAACTGGGTCTTGCTTACTATCGCTTGGAGATAACTTTTTGTACTTTTTGGTTTAAACAGCACAACGGCTACAGTCCCGGTGTAGAGAATGGAGTATTGAAGTCCTAATCTTAAGACCTAACTAGCGATAGAAAGTGGGTATCGCTGCCACCAAGGTGGGAAAAAGCTAGCCAAGTTAAATTAAAGAGAATTATCTTAAATATTAACTTCCAGCAATCATCAAAATTAGCAAACTAACTAGCATTTAAAACTCCTGGTTTTATTTTAGACAGACAATTAAAAAAGGTAGCACTTTACAAATTGGGCTTGCTATTTACAACTTAGTTTTTAGGTTAAAAACATGTCAAGAATTTTACAATAAATTCGCATACAAGAACTTGGATTTAGTTCACTTTACAATTTCAAAATAGAAAAAGTATTTCAGGCAAGGGGATTTCGCAAAAGAGCCCTCTAATTTACAAACAGCCGCAGCTGACTTATAAAAGTAGACCTTAACTTACAGTTATGTTTCAAATGGTACTCCCACTAGATCAAACCGTCCCCATCGGAATTCACGTTAGAAAAGGGATGTTCACTCCATGAAGTACTTTGCTTCTGCAAATCTAACTGACCCAATGGCCTTTGTTTACATTAAGTTAAATTAATGAAAACGGTAAAATAAAAGCTGGTTTTTAGGAAGGGACCGTGAACCCTTACGTTATGGCCGTTAACGTCCTAAATGCCGATGGCTTAACAGACAATAATTTACTTTCAAAGCTAAGAGGTTAATTTAATTTAAACTATAAATTTTGAATTCAAGAGTCCAAAAAATAAAATTTTAAGTTAAACTAAGTTATACGAACCAACTACCTTTGCCCGGCATGGCAACAATCGTACCGTGACATCTCCACTCCCGACCGGCGTAGCTACCTCTAGCTTTAAGATTCCTGAGCTGTGCTCTCGAACTATCATGCAGGCTGGTTTTATAGCAGCTGCCTGGCAGCAAGGTAGAGGGAAAGCGTGTCCCTGTAGGAGAGCTACGGATGGGGGGGGAGGAGGTAAAGGGACCTCTGGAGGAGGAGAGACTGACCCAAACCGGCCAGGCTGTCAATACCTGAAGTGGGCATGAAAGCGTGGACGCGGGCAAAAGGTAGCTGGCTGCTCTGAGTGGAGAGGGAATTGAATGCAGCGATCTGGTTTGAAGGGAATTGGTGCTGCTGAATTGACAAAGGGAATTGCTGGCTTGGGAGCGTTACAGGCCTCGTTTGGAAAGTGCAATTAAGTTTAGAACTCGTAACAACGTGAATAGGCCTTTAAAATAAAAACTACGATATTACGTATCGCAACTATACGTTGCGATACGTAAGTATTGGGGGGAAACGAAGTATTGCTCAGAATAGACTTTTGGCTTAGATTTAATTGAAGGAAAAGCTAGTTTGGTTACATTTGGATGGTAGCTACGGTCGGAGTTTGTGGATGGAGATGTCTAAATGAAATAAACACTGGGTCCGTCAAAATACACAAACATAAATATTGAGCACCAGTAGGGTTCATGGCAATAATTTAAAGTTACCAAAGTGCATTTGTGCACAAAAATAAAAGATTAAATAAAACAGCTTAGTTTTAGATTATGCTATAACGCACTTAGGTTAATTTTAGTTGTTTGCAGGAGCAGACAAGTGAATTTGATTGTCGGACATTTTTCATAAATAACAAAAGTCATCACTCGGATTACAAATAAAAAATATCGTTCAAGGTGTGTATCATACATGTCTGTGAGGTTAAGTACTAGTTAAGGAAGCCCCTCCTATTGTACAACTAAGCTAGTGTTGTTGGCTTTATGCCTGAAAGAATAAATTACAAAATATACAACTTTTTGGGAAAACGGCGACCGGAAATGGCGTTCGCTACGGCACAGTTTGGGCGATTTTTCCAACTGCTGCCATTTTTATTAAAGATGAAATTTGATGATCTGTTTCCGTGTAGTTGTAGAGGAAGTGTTCTTCTATTAAGGGCTGAAGGAATTGGTCGAATTGATTCATTTTCCATGGAGATATGCACGTTTAAGTAGCGAGGTCTTTTTGGTGCCGGAGCGCCAAGGAAAAAGAGTGTTCGTCGTGAAACGATGATTTCAACCCTCAGGTTTTTGGTCGGTGGTGATAAGGTGGCCTCACCACGAGTGTCTAATACAAGACCACGTTTACACGCCCCCACATGGAGGACTTTATTCGAGGTTCCCGTGGAACTCCAAATAAATGCTACAACAGAGTCAGTGCACACAAGACATGCCAAAGATCAAGACTGCCAGGCCATGTAAATAAATTGCATAAATTAATGCACCAAGGAATACACCTACTGAGAAATACATCTCCTGTGAAATACATCACCACAAGTAATAAAATACACTGTTTACAAAAAAATAAAAATTGCCGTTTTGTGTTTTTGGGGGACTAACGTTTTTGTGGCTCAAGAAATTTTTGTAAATCAAAATTACATAGTTAAAGGGACACTATTTGCAAAAAATTAACTTTGTGCTGTCCGCGCTGCTTGATGCAGGAAAGTCGTACGGGCCACAAAGAAAATTGGAGCAAACACATTTATGAAAGAAGACACTAAGTTAGTTTTTTGAAAAATTACAGTTTTATGGGTTTTGCAGCTGTTAACATTTAAATGATATAATCGCAACATTTAATGCTCTAACCAGTCAGCCGTGCACAGAAAGTTTTTTTTTTATTTTCTAGAAAAATGGACCATCGTTGTGCAGTCTGTGGGAGGACGTATACACATGCTACTGGTTTATCAAGACAAGTGAGGCAGTCTCCTTGGCCCTTCGTTTGCGATACCTGTGGTGACTCGTTCACTACCTCCATCAACTTGAAACGTCACCGCAGACGTCACCTAATCACCTGTACCGCTTGCAGGCAAACGTTTGAGATGGAGGACTCGTTCGTGCAACACAATGCCCTGCATCATTCCTCCGTTCCACACGAAGATGTTGGGCCTTTGCACGTCGAGGCCTCAGCCTTTAGAAATTTTTTCCAACGTTATGTGTATGCTGAGCCATCTTCTACACTCAGTGTGGAGGAGTATTTTACCACCTTCAGATACTACCTGGACCAGTTGTTTTCAGTATTGCAAGGTCGGCTAACACAATTCAAGTTTCTATAATGTTTGACAGTGATACTGGAAATGTTGGGACCAGAAGGTGAAACGGTAACAATGTACACTTATCTGTGCAGTGCAGCATTACCGATCCTTTCTCCCGATAGTATACAATGTGCAATTGACACTGCAATCGCCAAAATCGTACATCAATTGGACATTTTTTACCAATACAACTCTGGTTGGGTGGTGTCAAAAATTGAACGTTGTGACATTCACGTGGGCAAGTACACTCCTCACGCGGGTGGGTGTGGTACAGTTTTGTTGGACAAATATTTAACTGATACGCATACTGTGGTTAACGTCAAGTGCTTCGAAAACAAATGTTTTTTGTATTCCGTATTGGCAGGACTGTATCCTGCTCCTCACCATCCAAACAGAGTCGAACACTATACAAGGTATGAAAACACCCTAAATTTAACTGGTATCAGTTTCCCTACACCCATACACGAAATAGCCAAATTTGAAGCTCAAAATAACGTAGCCATTTACCTGTATGGGTACGAAGATCAAAATATCTTTCCCCTTCATCTCAGTAAACGAACGAATTGTCCTGAGGTGAAGCTACTCTTACTACGGGGGCAGCACTATTGCTATTTCAAGAACTTTAGTCGTTTAACACATAGTGATAGTACGAGGCACGTTTGCCCATATTGTCTTTCTCCCTTCCAACACGTTGACTCTTTAAACAAACACCTTATTATTTGCAGATCTTACGACGCTCAACACACAGTTATGCCTGAAAAAGAAAATGCGTAATGGAATTCACATGCTACGACAGACAACTGCATCATCCTTATGCCATGTACGCAGATTTTGAGACTTTATTAGTACCCATTAACACTTGTCAACCTAACCCATCTTGTTCGTGATGTGTTTGCAGCCTAACACATTTTAAATTGAATTGTAGCGTACTACCCTAAGCCAGAAAGGATAGCCAGTGTTGGCAGTTTGTATCAGACAGTTTATTACAATTGGAACATTACATTATACTATAACCTAGGTTACTTTGCATAAGAGACTACTTAACAGATGCAGGCAAGATGCACTGAAGTTAACCAATCACATCGAAGCAAGGTAACATGATGAACCAAACAGATGTAATACATAATCAATGAATGCTCACAGTGTGTGCAGACAAGGTGCACACACTGGTAGCTCTTTAGCTCAATCTGAGGACACAGCAATCCCCCCAAAAAATTGAAAGGCAGTTTAAATAGAAATTTTCAACGGACCTAACATTTTTAATACACAGCCAATCAGTGCACAGAGTTTTTAATAACAAACTTACGAGGCAAATTAAATTTTCTCCACAAGTTAATGTAACAACCGAACAATTTCTAAAGTCAGTTTCAAGATTTGACCTATAATTTCTTGTTTTGAGGAGTTGCAAGACAAACTTACAAAATTGTGAATTCAACTAACATGTTAACAGCAAACTCGCATTGCGATGCTCCGAAGCTGTAAAGTTATTCACCTATTTTATATTTTATTGACACATCGAGAAAATGTGCAAGCAATGAAAACAATCCACTTAATAATTTTGACGTTTGATTATCGAATAAAATTTAATTAACCGCAGCAGAATCTTTTTTTTTCTTTCAAATTTTGTGACCAAATAACTTGAAACGGCTTGCAGCTTCCAAATGACGCCATGCATGCTTGCTTCTCGATTACGTATGGCTGCTGATACCATCCAAAATTCATTATGTTTTTTGTTCAATTTAGCTGCGTCGCATTTATTTTTCGCCCCCGACGCTGCAGTTTCTCACATTACATGGAATACAAATAAAACACAAACATTAGACAAACAATATTAAGACAAGAAATAGCATCTCATCAAAATCTTAAGTTTACAATAACAACATTTGTGTGCTTTAAATCTCTAAAAAATCCTGTATTTACCAAGATACATTTAACGTTAACAATACATGTTTGAGACCTCCTCAACTATTAAAACCGAAGGCTTAATTGCGCTTACGAATAACCGATACAAACAAAGGTCGAAAACTACTTTTCCACAATTAAAACGCGGTCAACAACAAGGTTAATTAAAATATTAATTGACTTGCAGTGAGCGCACAGAAAACGCTGACAAAAACTACGAATTACAATCTGTACTTACTGACCAACAAGGTTATATTTTTAATTTTGTTAAATCGGGCAAGATCTTTATGTAACTAGGTACAGCTAATTATCTGAAACAGAAAAATAGCAAACATTTTATTCAAGCAACAGTCGAATAATCTTAAAGATCTAACTTAATCGGTTTCACCCTTTTGCACTTGTCCCGGCGCTTTGCGAGTGAAATTTCGGGGCTTATTTTTTGCTTATTACACTTCGAGCTACCAGCAACTGCATCATCCGAAGGAGTGGGGACTGAATCAGCATCTTGAATGTTAACATTCGGGACCAATGGGCCTTGATTTATTCGGCTACTGGATTTTCGACGAGTAGCTGATTCGCTAAGCGCTGGAAAGTCTCTTTCGGTACGTAATTCATCGGCTTGCGCTGGAATTGAATCTTCTTGAATTGCTGTATCTCCAACAGAAGGTGCTCGATCGTTTCCAGATTCTTGCGCTGGTGCAAAACGGTTGGGAGCAGAAACATGACGTTTACGTGACGCATTGTCAACATCCGATCGCCTGATGCCCTTAAAAGGTGACAATTTCGTCCTCGGCTCTTGACTGGATGGAACAAAGGCTATCGACTTTCGCTTATTCTTCCTGCTAATTTGCATTGAAGGAACATTGGTGTTTTCTGCAGGAATTCCAGTACAGTTTAACGAATCGTTTTCTCGCGAAAGTTGCGTGTTTTCCACCACAGAACCGTCGTCATTCAGTTCTTCATTTGGCAAACGCTCTCGGATTTGGCTAATGTTTCGGCGCAGTTTCAAACCACTTGATGTAAGAACAATATAGTTCGAATTTTGCTGACATTCCCAAATAACAGCTTGCTGCCACAGTCGTTTTGCTACAGTATAGTCACGTGTCCATATTGGAGTGTACACCGTGAACTTATCTTGCTTCTTATGTGCTGAACCTTCGTTAATTTTATCTTGTTTTATGCGGATTTTTTGCTGCAAGTTTGGCTTCAACAAATCCAAACAAGTTCTAGCTTCTCGCCCAAAAAATAATTTTGTAGCAGTTTCACCTGTGACAGTGTGTGGGCAATTTCTAGCAGCTGTATGAAATTCGTTTAAACTCTGTTTAATGGTTTTACCTCCTTACGCGCTGCTTTAAACGCTTTTTTAAATTCTCGCACATTTACCTCGGCGAATCCATTCTGTTTTGGATCGTAAGGTGCACCAGTGAGATGGCGGATTCCACGGTTTTTAATGTATGCCTGAAACTCCGAGGAAGTCCACTGCGGACCATTGTCCGTATCGAGGCACGAAATTAGCCCATTAAGGGCCATAAATTCCTCGAAAACTTCAATTACCTTTTCAGATGTTGTTTTGTTCATAAATTCAACAACAGGAAATTTACTATAGGCATCAACAATGACAATAAATGTCAAACCCTCTACTACACCAAAGTCAGAATGAATTCGTTCCATAGGCTTAAGTGGATATTCCCACAAATGTTTTGGGCCAGCAGTCTTTTCACCCCTCTGCTCTTGGCATACAACGCAACTATTGACTTTAGCTTCCAAGTTAGCATCGATGCCTGGCCACCAGCACTTACCCCTAGCTAACGATTTTATTGTCACGATTCCTAAGTGGCCAGCGTGTAGATCCTGAAGTATGCGTGCACGTAAGCTGGTTGGTACTACAACGCGCAACCCCCAAAAAGGTGTGTTTCATTCTACCGTTAATTCATTCTTACGAATAAAATAAGGCTTAATATCTGGGTCATCAACTTTCTCTGGCCAGCCATGCTTTACATATCTCAGAATCCTAGCTAGCACCGGATGTTTTGTAATAGCTTTCACTAAAGTGTCGTTCAAAACCGGTAAAGTTTCAACTGATTGTAAATATAACACTTTATAAGGAATCTCTTCATCTAAATCCTTAGCTTTTGCTTCTAACGGTAATCTAGATAGCATATCTGGTGTAAGATTATTTTTGCCAGGTACATGCTGCAACTCATAGGAGTAGCCATTGAGCTGCATGGCATAGCGCTGGACTCTGCTTACAGCCATTTGAGGGATGCCCTTTTTTGGACCAAAAATCCAAAGTAACGCTTTATTATCAGTTTGCAGTATAAAATGATTAGCATAAAGATATTGATGGTATTTCTTCACACCCCATGAAATTCCAAGGGCCTCATGAAATTCCAAGAGCCTCTCGATCGAATTGGGAGCACCCCTGTTCAGTTTTCTTGAAGCAAACGAGATAGGCTTTTCCTGACCATTCGGCATAACATGAGATAAACAACAACCTAGACCAAAGGGACTAGCATCTACTGCTAATTTAAGCTTTAACTTTGGGTCATAATGTGTCAAAACATTAGATGTCTTAAACAACTGTTTAATTTTGGCCATAGCGGCATCACATTCGGGTCCCCAAACCCATTTTTGTTTAGGGCTGAAAAGCTTAGTTATGGGTGCAAGTTCATGTGCTAAGTTGGGCAAATATTTTGCATATTGATTTATAAAACCTAAAAAACTTTGAAGTTCAGGGATGTTTCTTGGGTTGGGTGCATTGGTCACTGCTTCAATCACCTCGGGTAGATTTGTCAGCCCCTCTGAATCGATCTTATGTCCAAGGTAATTCAGCTCAGATTGAGCGATTTTGCACTTCCCCAGACCGAGCCGGGCCCCAGAATCTTGTAAGGCAGACAACAGCTGGTTAAGACTATCGTCATGCTCAACACCCTTACCAGAAACCAGTATATCATCGTAAAATGGCTCACAATTTTGTATGCCTGATGTTAGGCTAACCATCAAACGTTGAAAGATACCTGGGCTACTAGCCAAGCCAAATGGGGAACGCACAAATTTGAATAAACCCAGAGGCGTGTTAATGACTAGCGCTTTTTGCGATTCAGGGTCTAACTCCATCTGAAGAAATGCATCCTTCAAATCAATAAGGCTGAATGTATCGCTTCCGGAGAGCTTTCCAAACAATTCGGCAGCGGTGGGAACTGGATAGTGGTCTATTTCCAATTGTGAATTAACTGTTGTTTTATAATTCCCCACTATCCTGATTACTCCATTAGCCTTGTGCACCACCACTATAGGAGTGGCCCAGGAACTAGTGCTAACTGGCTCCAAAACCAAGCGTCTGATTTCAGCATTGACCTTCTCCTTTAACGCGAGTGGGACTGGTCTTACCTTTCAGTAAACAGGCACTGCGTCAGGTTTAAGCTTGATTTTTGCTTTAAAGTCCTTGAAACAACCTAGTCCTGGTTTAAATAACTCAGGAAACTTGGCTGTTAAAATTTCCGGGGTAATAGCTGTTCTATTTACCTCTAAGGCTTCTTGTTGTTGTAGCCTTTTAATATTTTTCAAAACCAATGGATAAAATTGCTTAAGATCAAAATCGAAGATTGCTAACCAATCTTTTCCCATTAAAGGTACTTGCTCACTTTTCGAGATCAATGCTGGAACCTGCCCAGTCTTATCACCAATTTGTACATCCACACCTATACAACCAAAGACTTTCTCGATCTGCCCTGTCCAGAACTTCACGAAAATGTCGGTTTTCATGATTTTACTATCTTTAAAATATGATTTATACCAGCTAAAAGGTAGAATTGTGGCATCACTCCCACAATCCGCTTCTAGTGGTAAGTTAACACCATTAATGATGCAATCAACCGTCCACTTCTCGACCCTTAGTGCGTTGATACTCAAAATGTTTGCTTCCAGGTAATCATCAGATTCGTCTGAACTCTCATACTCACTGGAACTCTCACACTCAGAACCAGACCCAGAATTTTCATTCTGCTGAACATAGTCGGCCTTGCTCTGTTTATAACCATACTTATGTTTCCTGCCACTACTCTTAGGCTGCGGTTTAAGCTCAGATGTTTTAGCTGTCTTAGCAAAATGCTTAGGCTTTTTACAGACCGCTTTAAGATGTCCCTTTTCGTGGCAGCGGCCACAATTATAGTCCTTGAACCGGCAACGACTTCTCGCGTGGCCCTTGAAACCACAACAAAAACAAACTAAATCCCTACTTCCTTTAGAGGAGTATTTAGATGAATTATGTTTACTTTTTGTTTGTTTTGACTGAGCTACAAAATTAACACTACTCGTGCTAGCCTTAAGTTCTAGTTGGTTAAGATCAGCCGCCTCAAGTGAAAGTGCTAATTCTACTGTGGCTTTAAAATCAAGAGTTTTTTTTATGAGTTCCCGTTGTAACGTTGGGCTATGGATGCCCCCTACTAATCTGTCACGAATCATTTCTTCTATTTTACCAACAACGATGTTATCGTACCCGCAATGCTTTGTAAGTTGCTTTAAAGCATCGACATATTCAGCTATCGATTCATTTGGTTTCTGAAACCTTTTGTTAAATTTTGGCCTCTCAGAGATTGTACTAGGGGCCGGTTCTACAGCTGTTTCAACTGCCTTAATTAAAGCGTCATACGTAATCGTTTCAACTGTGAGTGGGTCAATGAGTCTAACAATTTTCTGAAACATTACGTTTCCGACGCTGGCTAACAAAACATCACCCCTGTCGGCATCTTTAATTTTCTTTGCTTTTAGGAAGCATGTGAATTGTAAAATATACATTGACCACGTGAATTTATTAGGGTCATAATTTTGAAACAAACCATTAGGTCTGACATCTTCAGTTTCAGTTTCAATTCCTTCACGAGGCATTTCAACTGAGAATTTTAAATTTACAAAATTAAATTCTATCAGAAAGCCTTTTATCCGACAAAAAATTAATTTAAAAAAAAGTTTCACCTAAACAATCGCCTAACGACCTGCAAATACAGTTTTAGGATTTTACAAAAGAATTTTTACTCGCAAAGTAGCATTCGAATTTACAGCTTAAGCTGACTGACTTGCATACTAGTTTTCAAAATTAAATTTTTTAGTTAGCTTGCGTAAATTCATTACGCAAATTTACAGGTAATTTACATGTAATTTATGGGTAATTACGAGCAACATTAACCCGTTCTGACAAGTCATATTTTAAACCTGTCTAAAAACAACTAATTTTTTGGAAAAAAAAAAAACTCGTTATAACAAAATCAACGTAAAATTTACAACTCCAGACGTCTCCAGGCTTCAATTTTAATGCTAATTTAAAAGCTTTCTAGTTTTAAACACACTAGCAATTCAACAAGGTAGGTAGTTTCAAACACACATACCCCAAATCAAACGTTGCAAAACAATGAGCATCAAAGCACCAAGGTAGAGAAACGAACGGCATTAAGCAACAAAAGTATTAAAGACAACTGCTTTAAAACCTTAAGATTTCCCCACAAATGGCAAAATACCAAACAATTACTAAATCTAGTCGCGATTTTTTCGATATCACTAACTAGCATAGCCTAGCAGTAAATAACGCAAAGCGTCGCCCTGACACAACCTTCAAACTAAATTGGAGAAATAGTAAAATATAAGGTAATTCATGGAGAATAATTAGTTAAAATTCCTGGCAGTTATCTACATTTAGCCAGAAATTGCCAACACACCTACACAAGTGATACAAATTTGAAAAACTTAAATTCATCTCCTAGCAGGATGACTAAAATTATTTGCCAAAATAATTTAACTTCATCTTACCTTCCAAACTTAGGGCTGAAGTTAGAAGTTGCCAAGAAGACGAATTAAAGTTAGAGGTGGGCCATGGTTTAACCCTCGTCGCCAATTGATGTGTTTGCAGCCTAACACATTTTAAATTGAATTGTAGCGTACTACCCTAAGCCAGAAAGGATAGCCAGTGTTGGCAGTTTGTATCAGACAGTTTATTACAGTTGGAACATTACATTATATAACCTAGGTTACTTTGCATAAGAGACTACTTAACAGATGCAGGCAAGATGCACTGAAGTTAACCAATCAGATCGAAGCAAGGTAACATGCTGAACCAAACAGATGTAATACATAATCAATGAATGCTCACAGTGTGTGCAGACAAGGTGCTCAATCTGAGGACACAGCAGTTCGTTTACCCTTAATACCCAATCGCATGTCCCTTGTGGATTTGCATACATTGTAATTGGTCCAAGTGGTGAAGTTCATTCGAAACATGTATACAGGGGTAAGGATTGTGTGAACGAGTTTTTTAAATCAGTTGAACACGAATATGACGTCATTAAGTATATCAAGTCTGAAATTGCGTTAATGGTACTCAATGATGATGATTATTCTAATTTTACTGCAGCGACACATTGTCATATTTGTGATAAGCAGTTCGTAAACAATCCCTTTGACATCAAGGTACGAGACCATTGTCATCTTACTGGGCGTTATAGGGGGGCCGCGCACAACAGTTGTAACCTTATGTTTAAGTTTAAAGATGGGTTTCCAATTGTACTCCATAATTTGAAAAATTTCGACTCACATTTAATCGTCAGGGGTTTGAAGTATTTCAGCGATACAAATATTTCTGTCATTCCACAAAACACCAAGCGTTTTACGGCTATTAATCTTGGCCCCTTTAAGTTTATGGATTTGTATCTTTTTTTTGTCATCATCTCTGGGAAATTTGGTAGATACTGTAACCGAATTCCCCATTTTAGAACACACAATTCCCACAACCCACCATTTGTTGAAAAGAAAAGGAGTGTATCCGTATGAACACGTAACTGATTTAAGCAAGTTTGAGGAAACTCGGCTTCCACCCAAAGAGGCTTTTTTTTCGAGTTTAACCAACAGTCCCATTACACGACGAGGATTATTCGTACGCTTGTACCGTTTGGGTTGCTACTAATTGTACTACGTTAGGATCTTATCACGACTTGTACGTTTTAGTAGATGTTGCTTTGTTAGCAGACTGCTTCGAGCACTTTAGAACCATATGTATGAGACAGTATCGTTTGGATCCTTGCCATTTTTATACCTTGCCAGGATTAAGTTGGGAGGCTGCACTTCGTATGTGTAAAGTTAAATTCGAGTTGCTTACCGACGTTGACATCTATAATTTATTTACTAAAGGTATACGAGGTGGTATTTCCATTATTCCCAAGCGCTACGCCAAAGCGAATAATCCGCTGTTACCTGATGTTAACCCATCGAAACCAGTTACTTATATTATTACTACGATGCAACGAATCTATACGGCTTTTGTTTGAGTAAGCCGTTACCGTTCTCAGATTTTAAATGGTTGACTGAAGAGGAGTTGGCTACCTTAGATCTACTTAGTTTACCTGCCTGAAAATAGCACAACTGGATATTTGTTACAGGTGGACCTCCAATATCCCGATAACTTACACGATGCACACGCCGACTATCCCCTAGCGGCTGAAAACATAGAAATGACACGTGACATGTTGTCACCTTTTAACGCTAACCTAGCTTCACCTAGTACCACCACGTCATGTAAACTTGTCCCTCATTTAGGTCCTCGCAAAGATTATGTCTGTTACCATAGGAATCTGGTTTAGCACCTGAAGCATGGAATGGTTTTAACTAAAATTTCAAAAGGAATCAAGTTTACGGAACGTGCGTGGCTTAAGCCTTATATAGATTTCAACACTAAGAAGAGGAAGGCTGCTACGACGGGTTTTGAAAAAAGTGTATAAATTTTTTTCAAATGCAGTGTTTGGAAAGTCGATGAAAAACATTAGGAAACAAATAAATATTAAATTACCTGTTAATGAGGCTAAAGCCTTGAAGTTGATAAATTCATTATCATTGGATTATTTCAACATACTGAGTGCCGACCTGGTTTTATTTAAAATGCATAAACTACGTGTACTTCTCAACAAACCAATCCCCGTTGGGTTCAGTGTGGTGGAACAATCCAAACTGGTAATGCTCGAGTTTCACCTGGATTTTATAAAGGAACGATACAGTGACAAGTGTCACCTTTTACTAAGCGACACAGATAGTTTAATGTACGAAATAGAGACACAAGATATTACACAGACATGGAAATCTCGTCTCATCTATTTGACACCAGTAATTACCCTAAAGACCATTTTTGTACAGTGAACTTAACAAAAAAAAATTGGGTACTTTTAGTAACGAGACGGGTGGGAAGCCTATTTTAGAATTTGTAGGATTAGGGTCGAAAATGTATTCTTTTGATTGTGGAGGGTCTATTAAGAAGGTAGGGAAGGGAATACAACGAAATATATTACAAGATGTTGTAATGTATGACGATTATTTAACCTGTTTATGTCACCATGAGACGTTTTCAAACGACAATAAGAAGTTTCAAACATGACATTTTTAGAGTTTTACAAAAAACGTGGGACTTGCCTGTCTTGACACGAAGGTGCATGTACTTGCAGATGGTGTAAATTCTTTGCCGTATTTTCATTATTCACTTAGGTAATCCTTTTGTTTGTAAATAGTTTCACTGACCGTGGAAGGTCCAACTGTTACTGTAAATAACCACCCCTGTACATAGCATCGATTGAATAAAAGAAGTTACGTCACTTGTCTCAAATTACTCTTTATTGAATAATTGGTTCGCATTAAGTTCTATTTTCTCCAAGGCTGTTGGACGCAAGTATCACTTATTCAAGTAAGCAGTCTGGTGAATGGATCGTTCCATTTGACAAGAAGGGGAAGAGGAAGAAATAGGGAGAGGCTACATGATGGAATGGCATGGTGTTCCACAGGGGGTGACTCTCATACTAGTTTAGTTTTAGGTGGAAATGACGAAGATGAGTTTTCAGATTTATTAGGGTTTAATTAGCAGTACTGACACCTTTACATGAGTCTTATGCATCGTTGTTAAACGTTTGACCTTGATCTTTGACCTTATCATATAATGTGTCTAGAAATGATTGAAACCGAAACTGACGCCATTTTGTGTGGGGGGGGGGGCGGCCATCTTGAATCGACCAATGGGCGTCGCCATCATGGTTGTGACATCACTTCCGGTTGGTCACGTGACCTATGACATCACTTCCGGCGCACTACTTGACTAATCTACACTATTCTCCTTGTGTCATTGGCAGTCGCAAGTGTTTAGCATGCAGTTTACATCAGTTTAATTAAATTCAAACCGGTTTAAATGCAATAAATTCGAATTGCAGTAGTTTCTGCAGCTCACTCACAAAGCAAACGATTTTGTGCAATTGTGCAATTTTCTTAAAACTCCAGTATTAATGCAGAAAATCCAGTTATATAGCTCTTATAAATGTGAGCATAACGCCGCAAACCGTTCGTCTCTAACTTATACGGTTCCAGAGGTACTCCTTTTTTAGTGGCATGCTCTCGTTTTGGCGAGTAAGGCTAAATTCCAAGTCGCCAACTGTTGCTTTCCACTTGCCAAATGGCGAGTGGCGACCGATATTGGAGAGGATTGACCAACAAAAGGAACCTTCAGCTATTTCCCGTTTTGGACTTCACACCTAAATTTTACGTGCCTATGTTTTCTTTCTCTATAAATTTCTGCCTCTTCCTCCTGTGGAAGAAAGTTTGTAAAGACTGAACGACACATTATCAATGTTTATTAGAAGCATTCTATGGGAGTCTAGTGGTCCCTGGCTAACTCCTCTTTAAGTTTTCACAAAATGTCTTTCTTTAAAAAAAAGATGGCTGTCTACCCCTGGGAGATAAAGGATAGCCCTGTTTAAAAGGTTGTTGCGTTTTTTTCCATAAAACCTCCCAGTGCTGTATTTTATGTT
The DNA here is from genome assembly GCA_023313725.1 of Lithobius niger. NCBI lineage: Eukaryota > Metazoa > Arthropoda > Chilopoda > Lithobiomorpha > Lithobiidae > Lithobius > Lithobius niger. Next base: position 2,608 of record JAHWFP010223690.1, on the reverse strand, counting down.
TAAGTTAAGGGTTATACCTAAACACCCTTCAGTGTCAAATTTTAAACTGTAAAGAAGTTGTTTGGTGACCTTAAACCATTCTAGTGGTATTAGTTGCTGTTAAATAGAGCCGGCATTCTTTTATGCGTTCACAGAATATCCTTTTCTAACAGTTATCGCAACGGCGATAAGGGTGGACGGCGAGGTGTTTTTGGCAATCACACAGAAAAAAGGACATAATCCGGACTCGTATGAACAATTCAATAGCAGGATGCCTCATTTGACAGCTTTATTTTACACAAACCATAACTTTGTACTTTTATTCAAACTTAGTGTTTTTGAATTTAAATATCTTTGCCCCATTTTCTTGTACGAATGCTTGTACAATTTTCCTGCACGAAGCAGCGCGGACAGCATTTAGTTATCGATTGCAAAAAATTAGTGTTCTTAATTTGTAACTTTGAATTTTTTACTTAATTTTTTTTGAGCCACAAAAACGTTAGTCCCCCAAAAATACAAAACGGCAAAATTAACATTTTTGTAAACAGTGTAAACTTTAAAAATATGTAAAAGGATCCTGGGATACGACTATAAGTATCCCAAAAACGCAATATCATTTTTTTTATTAAAAATGAATGGAACCCTGAAATCTCATTCTTAAATACCCTTTTTGAATGAACGTAAAACCAAGATGGATTTCTCACGATAATAGTGCACAATATGGTTTATTTTGTATTATTTGCTACATGGCTTGGCAGTCTTGTTTTTTGCATAGCTTGTGTGCACTAACTTTCTGTTCCAGCTTTTATTTGGAGTTCAAAGGGAACCCCGAATAAAATCCTTCGTGTGGGGGGCATGTGAAGTCGGATTACCAAATTACCTGGATTGGAGAAGATACCCGAACTACAAAGATCGGAAACCTCGGGGAAACCTTCGTTTCCAACAACGAACATTTTTTTTTCTCGGCGCTCGAAGTCCCCTTCTTGCCCCCCGCCCTAACCTAAAAAGACCTCGATCTTTGAAGAAGCGTATCTCCGAAAGTTATGAAGCAATCCGACTGAACTTTTCACCATTTAATAGCCACAAACTCCATCTTTATTCCCCCGGAAACAGAATGTAAAAATTCCTTCTGGTTCGTCCGCAATAGTCATTTGAAAAAGTGCTCAAACTGGGCGATCGCACTTCCGGTTTCGTAACTTTCAAACTGTACATTTGTAATTACTTTTCACCTTGTTCTTTATAGGCAAAAAGCCAAATACACTAGCTTAGTTGTGTTAATAGGAGGGCTACCTTTGGTACTTAACCTCACATGTATGAGGAATACAGACAACCATTTTCTAATATGATATTTTTTATTCCTGTTTGATGGCCGGCCACAAACGCTATGAAAAATCTCCACTACATCAAACCTTTAAATTGTCGGCTAATAATTCAAATCTTAATTTAAATGCGTTCTAGCATTTCCACTAAGCTAGTTTATAGTTAACATTACTTAAATAATCTTTTGCCCCACGAACTCTACCGAAGCTCGGCAATATTTTTATTACCAGTTTATTTTACCGGACCTTAAAATTCATTGTGTCTCCAAAAACTCGACTGTGACCAACAAAGAAATCTGAATGCAGAACCTCCAGCTTTCCTTCTATTAACTGGCAATATTTAACTGTGCATTATCCTTCGTCCCCCTCCTTTAATAGTTGCGATGCATAACATTGTAGTTTAATTGCAGTACCAATAAATTAAATATAGTGAATCTGAGCAAAACTCAAACTGGCCTTTGTGTACATATCCCTGTTCCTTCAAACCGCTCTGCACCCCAAGCCTTTGTTAAACCGACTTCTCCTCCCCTTTCCCATTGTTCTCCTGGCTCTCAGCCAATCAGGAGGCCGTAGCTATCCTCGACGTCCGCCCTTTTCCTCCTCTCCAGCATAAAAACCTCCAGCCCAAAGCAGCCACAGAACATCTCACGGAATCTCAAGCTAGGAGGTTGGTCACGCCAGTCGGGAGTGGACATGTCACGGTCCGATTGTTGCCATGCCGGGCAGAAGCAGTGGTTCGTGCGAGTACTAGTCAACTTAAGAAATTTAAACTTTACGCCCCCCATTCTAAATTTTTAGTCTTAATTTTAACTAAATCTTCTTGAATGTATTTATGGTGGGCTAAGCCATTGTCATTTCTGGCCCCAGCCTTCCATAATGTAAGAGTGGCCCTCTTTCTAAAAGCCAATTTCTTGTTTATTTTAAATTAATTTTAAACTAAACTCTTTGACGGTTTGATTATCATGCGTGGTAAAACATAAATGTGGACGGTTTGATCTAGTGAAACAAAGCTGCAACGAAAAGAAGGTTTGATTAACTCGAGGGTTGAAACAAAACTGGGCAGTTTGATTGCTAGAAACAAAACTGTAAAACTCTTTTGTGAATAATTGTAACTTGCGACCGCTTTTTACTTTTATCGGGTTGCTTATTTTAAGAACCCAAGAACATTATTTTCTAAGGGAAAATTTGTTATTCTTTTGTGCCGATCTTTTAATTGGAATTTTGAATATTTGTAAACTTCACTTGAATTCAAAAGACGCTTTATTGAAAAAGCATGTTGTAAACTAGTATTCTTGACATGTAAATTTATT
>JAHWFP010223664.1:0-31901 GCA_023313725.1 Lithobius niger | reverse complement strand
AAAAGCAGCAGCGGGAGGTTCAATCCTCCTGGTATTTTTTAGGGGCATTTGTAACCCACGTTTGGTTTGCTACGGACGAAGCATTCATTCTGCCTACGGTTACTATATACACAAGCTGGGAACATCATCAGAAGAGAACCCAGGGCAGCAAAGGCGACAGTATCACTCACGGCTCCTTCGTTGGGGACAAAAGTTAGATACAGATTTTGGGAGAGGGGCAATCAATTGTTCACACAGCAAAAACATTAGCACTATATTGTGTCTACAGTTTTTTTTTTGTCTTTATAACAGTCAAGTATACTGTGTGTTGTTGTGCCATGCATTTCGTGTTTTTTTATGTTTTTTGTTTCCTTTGAGTGTTTTGGTGGAAGGCACCAGGTACAAAAGAATATATTGCTTGCGGTGGTCCTTTGGACCATGGGTCCATATCTCCCACATCACAGCATCATTGGTAGAAAGCAGTCCACCCTTTTGGGCTATACACTTCCGGAGATGACAGCTCCCACCACGTGGCGATTGGATCTGATCTTACACGCAAGGGTTAGGGAAATGGGTGTGTGTGTGTGTGTGGAGATGAATGGTTTGATTTGGAAGTCTCACTTCCACGAACTAAGTCTTTGTCGCACATCGACAATGTCAATACTTTGGCTTCACAAATGAAAAGGTCTGCGCACTGTCTTGAGCAATGGGGGCCCACTCGTATGAGCCACGGTATGGGAATGGGAAACGACTGAAGCTGAGTAAGTGGGGTGGGATGGAGGGCGCTGCTGTATGTCAGGTCACCCAGCTTGGCGTCCATTGTCAACAACTAAAACTAAAAGTTGAGCAGAATTGGTTAATTGTCTCCAACAACACGGTGACTGACTCAGCACTGCTTCTGTTGCTGCTGTAGAATGTCTGACACTGTCAAGCGTGTGGGCACAGTTTCACCATTGTCTCGAAGTGTCGTTTTTTCATCGTTTATTATTTCATTATTATATATTATTGCACGTAGGAAGGAAAAGTGAGGGGGAGTTGTCTCGAGGTCCACCGGCACTCTGCTGTCAGGCAGGCAGTACAATTTTTAGAGTTCAGAAACTCGACACACGCAGCTACTGGCCTTTGTCCTTGAGGCCGAGATGATCTGAACCCATTGTTGGCATTGTTGCATAGTTCCTGATCTGATGCAGCGAAATGAGCTGATTGGGGAAGGAGGAGCCTGCGGGCTTCACGTCCATGCTCGATACTTGTGCAGGAGCTTTGGGGAAGCTGATGGGCTCGTACGGGAAGTAAGACCGTGATGAGCCAGGCATTGACAGCTGAGATGTCGCTGTTGACATCGGCAACATGCCTGATTGGATAGGCGTGAAGGCAGACGTTGTGTTTTTACCTCCGGGGAGGGCACTTTCATATCCCACCTGCGACGACAAATGTCGCAGATCGCCGTGGTCCGCTGGGTTGCCCATACCACTCTGCCGGTGATCTAGGCCGTCGCGGGTAGCATTGCCCAGATGCAGCCGCCCATGGTCAGCCCCGAGAGGCGGCTGTAGGCACGGATCTCCGTGCACGCCTTCGTGCGTTGCACGTAGGTGAGAGGCAGCAGCTGCAGCAGCTGCGTGCGCAGCTTCTGCAGCATCTGCCTGCGCCGTACCTACACCGCTCGGTTTGGCCCAACTATAGGCTTCTGAAGATGCCCGAACAACGGCCGCGGCTGCCGAAGCTGCCGAGATCATGCCACGCTTATCGGCTCGCTCGGCGTGCTTTTGAAGATGTTTGGTCAGGTAAGTTTCCTGGGTATAGCTTTTGCCGCAGTACTGGCAGATGTGCGTTTTCAAGTGCTTGGATTCCTTGTGCTTGGGAATGTGCTCCAGCAGGCTGGCTTCGTCGGCGAAACACTTATAACAGCTGTTGCACTTGTAGGGCTTATCTGTTTGATGGCAACGGGAGTGCGACTGTAAATTGGACAACTGGGAAAAGGCTTTGTTGCAGCCTGGGTGGCGGCACTTGTACGGCTTGTCGCCTGTATGCGTCCTAATATGCTGCTGCAGATGGGATAGTTGGGTGAACTTGCGCTGGCAGATCTCACAGCGGTATGGCTTGATTCCCAGATGGATGCGGGTATGCTGCGACAGGTACGACGAGTTGGCGAACGCCTTCGAACACTGAGAACACTTGTACGGTTTGGCTTCGCGCATGTGAATCTGTGTATGAAGCTGCAAGTCTGCCTTGGACCCAAAGATCTGCAAAGAGCACAGAAGAGATGGGAGTCATCAGTCAAATTGGTTCTCATCAAATAAGAATAATTATTTTATCAATTATTTACGCAAGTTACTAGAATGGTTCAAGTGCTATCAAAAGCAATTGAACAAAAATAAGTGTAAACAAAAAAAAATAAACGAAATAAAAAAACCAAACGTTTAAAACCAAAAGAGAATTGGTCAACGTGTGATCTGCACGCAATCACGTGAGCCTCGCGGACCAAATTCAAGCGGCTGCACGTGCGTGTGACGTCACTACAGTAACCGTACGTCCTTGGCAAAAAGAGGACTGATTATTTCTTTTACTATTAGCGAGTCACTCGCTATGTAAACAAAATAGACCAGTTTTAACTTTTTGGAAAACAAATCAAAATAAAAATACAAATGATTTTTTTTTCTCTAAAATTTTAGTGTTTGCTTCTGTCAATTTTTGGGGAAGCAGATCCCTCTCTACTGGCTCATTGTTACACCAGATATATACTTTTTGGCAATTTTTTTTCATCACGACACAATCAGTGTCACATTACGAATGCAGCAACTGGAAACAAAACAAGCAGCACACTTTTAAACATGTCAAATAACCAACGGTGCAGATTGGAACCAAGGCAGGTACGGCATGCAGCTAAAGACACGGCACACAGACGCGCCGCGACAAGAAAATACAAGAATTTCGTGAGGTTGGGAGGGACAGAGATAGAGCACAGGAGGGAGAATGTGTGTTTACATACATACAATACAACCTACCATATTTATACACTGTCCTAATCGTGACCCATTACCAAGTGATACCAAAGTGTTCACACAACCACAAATACATCCACCCAGAAATAGAAAAACATTTAGATCACAAACCCTAATTTAACCAAATTGCTGAATAAATCAGATCGCACCAAACTTCACAAGTACAAAACATCCACAGTTTAATAATTTTCGGCCATAATCTTACAGGTCTTGTCCACACCTCAAAAACACACGATGAGACACGTGCACAGATGCAGAACAACAATCACTTGTCGGCCGTATTGAAACTAAGATATCGCATCAGTGTCAATGTGGCGGACGAGTGATTGTTGTCTTGCATCTGTGCTCGTGTCTTTTTGTGTGTTTTTTAAGGTGTGAACAAGACCTGGAAGGTTATGGCCGAAAATTATTAAATTGTGGATTTTATGTACCTTGTGGGGTTTGGTACGTGTCAGAGGCATCCGTTTTATTCAGCTATATCGACTCACAGAATCAATTTTCAATATATCACTAAGTTAACCAATTCTCCGGCCCTACCATAATGCACATAAACACTGCTGGTTACGAATAAAATGTAATAGCAGTACACTAATGTTACATTTTTGCTCACGAGTTACATCAATTCACCCCTGAATGGACAACTTATTTTTTTACAGTCGTAATGGAACTGATTTAATATATTTACGGTGGTTGGAAGAATTCAATTACATCTATGAAGTAATGTGTAATTCTAGTTCAACAAGTAGACAGACAATAATTACAGAATAATTAAAGATTGACTACATGGCGAAGGAGATCCGCAGCTACAACTACTGAACTAAAAATAAAACCCATTTTAAATCCTATGGTGTAACCTTAAAGTTTCCACTAAACTGATAACTGCGCAGCTTTACTCTGAAGTGCCCTTTATTTCTATTAAAATTTAATGATAAATTTGCTTTAGGCTATAGTGCATGGTAAATGAAACACAGCAAGGAAAGAACCACAATTTTCAATTAAAATATTAAAAAGAATTGCAATTGTTAAGTAATATTTGGGAGTTTATTGTAATGGAATAATTGACCAGTTATGATAAACGATATTCTGGTTTCAGAAGTATGTATGCAGCGAAAGAGATCTGTAATTCGTTGGGTTCATTCACAAATATCACCCCAGTGAACTATAACTCTTTTAATGCAAGAGGAACAAAATATCCGCTAATTTTCGCATATGATTCCATTGTTGTAGTGTGGTTTTCTTTCGTTTACAGATGGAGACGTCCGATTTACATTGAATCACTGAACATTAAACATGGAAAGCGGTAACGCAAAATACTTGTTATAATTTTTAAAATAAAATGTATGCTTGTCTCTCTGAATTAAAGAATTGGTAGAAGTTTACTTTTGTTAAGCGTAAATCAATGTGACTATACCTATTCAGCAACTCATGTGTATTCCTGTACTAATGTACTTATTAAATTATTGCTATAGGTATTTTAGTAATTTTTAAGTGTGGGGGTGGAATTGTGCCTAGGATATGTATGCTGACTGCGCAGCCACCTGCAAAAGCGCAAAATATCTTCAAACTGTTACGTTTTTGTAGATGGTTTTGAAGTAGGTACACATTAGAGTGGTTATTTTATTTAGTTTATGCAGTGTAATTAAAATGTTTCTGTCTTTAAGCTGCCAAGTAGACCCATGAGCAATATGTAAGACGGTAGCACTGACCTAATAACAAGTATTTTATAATATTGTAGGACTTTGATATACACTGTTTTATTACGCACATTCGCTGAATTTAAAGCTTGTGGTAAACAAAATTAAAACTGGGCTAGTTTTGGAGCAACGAATGATTGGAACTTTAGCAACGAATGATTGTAACGACTGCAATAACTGCATAAAAAAAATACGTTTTTTTTTTTAATTTAGCATCATAATGTTAATTCGAAATCATCACATTAAGACAAAATTATGTCAAAATGTTCCAAAATGAATAATTTTTCAGTCAAAATGATTGTAAAATTAGTCATTTTAAATATGACAATTTCGACTTCACATTATAACAGAATGATGCTATAAAATGAAAAACAATGCTATAAAATGAAAAAAATGCTATAAAATGAGAAAATAATATGAATAGCAACTAACTCTCTCTACGTACAAATACGTATTTAAAATTCATCTTCCCAACAAAGGATCTAAGTAGTATTATTTTAAGAGAATAAATGTACATGTAAAAATAAACGCAATGGTTGTACAATGTTTCGCGAATCACTTCATTCCGTCCACAAGTGTTGGTAGAAACAAGGAATGACAGCTCATATGTCAAAATCAGAAAACACTATACTTCGTAAAATAAATTACATTTTACTTGACGAAATATAGTGTTCCTTGACTTTGAAGTGCGAGTTTTTTCAAGAGCACTTGAGAATGGGATTAAGTGATTCCCGAAACGTTGTACGACCATTGTTTTTTTACGTGTATTTTTAATAGTCTTTATTCTCTAAAAATCCATCAAAATGCTTATGGCAACGATACCTTACGTATTGATTTAGAAAACTATACCAGGGTTTTTTTTTTTATGTCGTTAAATGTTCCAAGCACCAAGTAGTACGCCGGAATTTGATAAGACCATAGCAACAGTACGGAAAACTAGCGTAGTGGGGGAGATGGGGTGGGGGGGGATGTGGTAGCCATTTAGGTTCCCCATGCCAGTCAGTCCACCCCATGTGTTGGCATTTGGAAAAGGGGTGGGATTACCTTTCTTTCTGTGCCCTAACGAGGGAGGAGGCCTCGCACACAGGGGGGTAATGAATAACTTAACTCCCGCAATCATCCAATAGTAGATGTGAGATGCCCCCTATCCCCTACTCCCTAGGCCTCTTCCATTGTTGCGGTGGGAAGGGGTTGAGGCAGGGATGGTTAAAAAGGAAGACAGTCGGGTAGCGCTGATCAATCTCTGCCACAGGGAACAGGTCCTTGATGGCTCGTGCAGTATGGGATAGGGTGTACTCCCACCCAGGGTGTGAAAGAAGTAGGACGAGATGGACGCCCTTGCCATCCGTCATTTGGTGGCCCACCAAGAGGCCCCTTTAAGGTCCAAATAATGCCTGCCAATGGGGTGTGGTCGGCCCTTCCAATATAAACTGACGCCACCAACATGGCTAGCAGTCCATCACTCGCCTCGCTGGTCTGCAACCCATCTTCTTAGAAACTAGATCTTATAAATGCATTCAGAGGTTGGTAGCTTGCAAAGAGGCTTGCCATTGTAGCGGGAGGGTCACCGTAAAGAACCGTGTGTAAAGATAAAATCTGTATGTACGACATGTTGACGGACGGTGTTGTCTTATTTCGTGACTTCTTTTTTATGGGCATGCACAGATTTCCCCGAGTACACTCCCCGAGTACAATTTGACCTACAGAATTCTGCGTTAATTTAACTGTAGGCTGTCAAGCTGAAAGGTCAGTGTTTTTCACAATTCTTAGAGATAGGCAATGTAGTCTATCAATTTAAAGAATTTGTGAACGTACAGATATAAGGGAAAATAGCAACTACCCGAAAATTATTAAAGGGTGAGACATTATATACTATTTAAAAAAAAATGCGTACTTCTCTGCTGTGCTGAGCTCTTTTGTACTCGTAAAACTAAGCAACAATGACGTAAATTTAATATAATTTTATTGACAGATAGGTCAAAAGGGAACACACAGTCAAACAGACCATTGATGCCTATAACGTCACGCTAACAAAATGCTAATGACTTTGTTTAAAACTTTCAATTGACGCTTGGGACTTTTTTTTCAGGGTCGTATGCTACATTACAGTCTTCACGTTGGCCCTAATAGATTGTTACAACTGTGTACTGAAACATCTGCGCACTGTTGCACCACAGTAATAATATTTTACTGTGTCAACGACCCGTCGCAGATACAAATTAGGAAATAGGGGATGATTACCATTTCAATTTAAATGACGTCACTATTCTTTTACTTTACATTGACCAATGCTTTGAAGGCAAATGGACCCTTTCTGGCTTTCTTCACAAATGTGAAGCTTTATAGCCTGTACACGTAAAATTAAAATTATACCAAATCGGGTCTCTTTGGCGAGTGAGGCCTTTAAAGCCTGGACGTTTAGTCCCTTAGACTTAATAGCAAATGTAAGACTGTGGGTCACCGTCGGCCATTACATACGGTACACAAACATCCCAGATTCTGCATTCTACGGTTTTTGTACATTTTTATTCATACAAATTCACAGTAAAAATAATAAATTCGCGACAGCAGCAGTAAATTCCCAACGACATGGGGTTTCTGCGAAATTGCTTACATCTCTGCGTTTTTTCTTTCTTTCTTTTCTCCCTCCCTCCCCAAGGGTCTGCCTACAATCGACTCAACCGTTACGACATTTATGTCTACGGCTGCCTCCGTTTCTCCCAACTTGACAAAAAGCAATTGCAGGAGAAATATGTTTCCGGGTTTTTCCCCATCGAACGAGACGACAACGACCCACGAGGAAAGCAGGAGATACCCGCACGACGTCAAACAAAACCCACACACACACACCCAACCCTCTCTCTTTCTCTCTCCTAGTCCGCAAGAGCTAACAAAACCAAACCAACGAAGATACCCACCGTGCAGCAGTACAGAAACTTGTAGACATGTACTCGTCGTTCCAGATTAACTGGGCAAAATTTAATAACAGACAGAGAATAATGAAAAAAAAAAAAAGATATAGATATAGATTACTCATAAAAACCCAGTCGACACACTCTTCTTCTTTGGCCAAATAAAAAGAAACCAAGACAAGATTAAAACCGAGTCGAATAAAATCCAAATCAAATCGTAACGCGCTTAAAGAGAAGGGGGATGAGGGAAGAACTTTAAAAAAATAACCATGCGGGTGAAATAATCGCCAACATTCGAAGTGAATAACACAACATTCATACTGGAAAGCCCAACTTATCCAGTATTAATTAATTAATTAAAAAATAATAATTACAAAAACTAGCGCACATGAATTGTTTCTCTGGATAACCCAATGACCATGTAACCAAACCTCATGTCACAGTCAGATACACTTCATGCCTCAACAACAATTCGGAACGCTGAATGAAGCCGAATAAAGTTATGTCTGGAATAACGGAATAAGACCGCGTTTCTATTTTTTATTTATTTTTTGCTTTTCGGAAACCCAGGAAATGATTAATACAGACAGACGGGGGCATTCGTTTTACGATGAAAAAAGGTTAAATTCTTGAACGCAAGACGAACTTCTGCGAAGGCATTTGCCGAGAATGCTTTCAATAATCAAGAACGAAAGTCAGAGTTTCGAAGGCGATCAGATACCGCCCTAGTTCTAACCAGCGTGGTCCTTGTTGCTCAGTTGCAAGGACTTTACGACTGAATTGTCTACTCGGAAATCCGGCTGTTCTATGCAATCGTAAAATATTTGAACAACCCGGCAACACTGACTAATAATTAGTTACAGGTTAATTGATTAGGACGAACACCCATCAACAAACGCCCACTAGGCTGTTGTGACCTCTTCCGGAAAAGTTATAGTACCTCGTTCCAACCTAACCTGCTAAACCTTGCCGAAAGAAAGGAAATCGGAGTGTTACGCGCTACAAAATAATAAGACACTGGTGAGCTTAAACGCCCCCCCCCCCCCCCACTGTCTTATTATTTTAACTTAAGTGGAGTAGCAACCCCACAACTCAACTTGAATGAAAGTTGCTTCAAAGACAATCAATCCCAGTGCGTCTTGGAGGTGTCAGCATCAGTGCCATAGTGAACTAGTCTTAACAAACATCCCGACTGTATGGTCCCTTCACAACCATGAACTTTGTGAGGAGAAACAAAATGAGCAAGCATGTTCAAGTGGATAAGAAACCAACTGGCTGCCAGACAGAGTTTTGCAACTCATCTATTACGCACAAAACTTTAAAAAACAGCCCATCAATGATTTATTAGAGGGGTTGACGCTACGATTTAAGAAAACCGGTAACCAGCGATTACAGTGGCAATTCACAGACGTAATGACGAAACGATACACTTTTACCAGAAATGTAGAACAATTGTGCTGCTTGAATTTTCGGTGAAGAATTGTCCAACTTTTTCAGAAGTCCGGCGCACAAAACAAAAACAAAGGGCACAGTTACATTTCAGGATGTTGTAATTTGAAACTCGCGCCAGTGATGGACACCACTGATCTCCACTTGGTGTTGTAAGTGAACGTTCCATCTCTTATCAAGCGTTGACAAGCTGGACTCAAAGCTTAGTAAGAGATGGAAGGTCCAGTTACAACGCCATGTGGAGATCAGCGGTCTCCATCACTAGCACGTTTTACAATTAGAACATCCTGAAACGCGATGACGCCCTTTGCTTTTGTTCTTTGCGTACGTCTGAAGAAGGTGAGCGATTCTTCACCGAAAATTCAAGCAGAATACTGAAACTCTCCATTTAAGGCGGTACAATTGAAATTATTGTAAAAACTCGTATTTAAAGTGGCACTATCACCGATTGAAAGTCTGCACAATCTGGTAACTTCTCGGGTTATCTAGTACTATCTAGCACTGGCTTGCATCAAGCGAAGGTAGTGCACAGCGTCATTCTACTAACGAAACAATTATTTTAATTATTGAGTGAAAATTTGGTACGGAATCGTGCACCTGGGAGCAACCTGTAAGGGTTAACAAAATCACCGTCGCTAGTTGGCGCCACTGTATTTTCGTACGATTTTCAATCAGTGATAGTGCCTCTTTATATCCAACGGCCAAACTTTGATTTTAAATATGATTGGTATCTGGAATTCTAAGATGATGATTGCAAATACTTTTTTTTTTCAATAAATACAGATGTACACCGTTGCTTTTTGGACATAAATGTCAGACTACCTGAGCGGGAAATTGAATCCTCGATCTTTGAAACTAAAGGCCGAAGCCCCATCACACAGTAATAGTGGAACGGTGACTATTTCCGTTGCCTTTTGGACTTAGAAGTCAGACAATAAGGAAACGGCCATAGGCAGCATTTAACACGCACACATATACATAAAGAAACAATGTATATGTGTATACCGGGTGTCCTAAAAGTCAGGGGTCACCTGAGTGGTATACCTGGGTGATATACCGGGGATTTTTATCTTTGTTCATGCTGTTGATACCATCAGCACGAATAAAGATAAAAGAAAAATCCCTGTATATCACCCAGGTGACCCCTGAATTTTGGGACACCCAGTATACGGAAGGACGTTTGTTGTCACACTACACACCAGAACCCACAATAAACTGGAATCAGGAATCAACAGTACGGAAAGCTAAGTCGTCTGGATTATACCACATGCCATGGCTGTTTGCTGTGTCGTGCATATCACGTGACTGGGCTAGTCCAATCAGACGGCCAAACAGCCGTTGTTCTCGTTCGCCATTGGCTAACTCATGGTGCCGTCACGGCAAACAGCCGTTGCGCATGGTTTAGGGCTAAATAATCGTAAAATAACCTAGTAAAACCACAGTGTATTGTTAACCTGAGTTATCCCGGAAATGGTTACGACACGTTGTTCCGCATTTGGCCGTATCGGGTCGCGACCCAGAACGAGATCTGGAACATGCGGTTATATTAAGATGGACACTCCGTCTAACTCTTCGGGCTTTCTTAAGGAACATAAGCAACATAAGCAACATAAGGAAAGCATGATACTCAACAGTGTCCTCTCGCTGCTGCAGTGTCATCTCTTGGCAGAACTGAAATTTTCCTACCATGCGCGCAAACTAAAACGAACCTATGTAAACGACGTACATTGGCGGTCGAGTCCGAAGATAAGAATTTAGAACATCAACTCCCACCCATGTATACGGCAATAATGAGCCATTAGGTTCATTACTTCCCTTTGAGAGGTGGGAAGGGGGGGGGGGGGTATCCCTCCGCAATGTCATTGTGTCGCTGGCCACTTACGATCCGTCATTTGCTTGTTGATTGTCCCATCTTCCATGAGAATCATCACGTCAATTGGATACGAGTTTGTTCTTCTGTAAGGGCCTTTTACATTTTTTGTAGGAGATACGGATATATGATAAGATCTTGTTTAGGGCTTGTTTAACATCTCTAATGCATGGCGGAGTCGCAACCCATACGACTTCCCTGTGAATGAGGTTGGCGCTAATAACCTAACTGTCGCCGCGCCACAAAGCCTTAGGGCGCGTTTACGCAACGACTCGCCTTTGCGTAAACTAGAACTCAATCGCGATGGCAAAGGTGACATTTCCATGGTAACAACGCTAAATGGATTAGCCAAATCCGACATCGTTTGAGTAAATACTTGCAGTCTTATAATCCGTGCCAATAATATAAAGAATTCCTCATGACGAAACAATTTTCCCAAACGCTTCTGAACTCACGTTATTTGCCGTTTTCGTTGCGAGGCGGCAGATATAAAACCGCCGCCATGTTGGAATTTGAGGTGAATTCTAGATTTTAGCTGCGAGAATGCAAAAGCGAGTAGTTGCGTAAACGTGCCCATAATCTCCCCTTACCCCCCCCCCCACCCCACCCCACAAAATGTTAAGAAGGAATGCTAAATTAAAGTTCCAATTTGTTAAAAACGAAGCATGCTTCGTGCCTCAGCGTATACCGACTGTATCGTTTAGACAGGCCCGGAAATCACTCGAACCAAACTGGCGAATACGTCGTTAATTTTGCTAGTAACCAAGCCAGCCAGCCAGTCGGCCGGTGACGTCATAGCTTGCCCCAGTCTGTCAAGTGTCAGGCAGTGTGTGCATAATTCATCTTGGCCTAGCAATGAAGGCAAGGACCACTACCAAGCTCCCGTTGCCATGGGGATCATTGCGTCCACGCGGGAAATGGAGGGGATTGCCATGGCAACGAAAACCGGTGCTGGCCTCTGCCGGCCCGCCAAGCAAACAATAAGCCACGAGCCAGGAAAGGAAAAGAAGGAACGATGAAAACCTTATTCGTTATGCAAGAAGACGGCACGAATAGAAATGACGCGTTTGAATACGTCAACTACAAGCGACACGATATATTATAGCCAAGATCATAACAAGAGCCTAAAGAAAATATTAAGGCGGAGATAACTTTTTCAACTTTGAAAGAAGAAAAAAAATACAAAATTCGTGAAATTGTGAAGGATGATGGAGGAGGGAGGGGGGATGAGGGGAAATCAGGGGGTAGAGATGAAAGGAAGAGAGTGACGTGAGATCATCCAATCCTGGACCATCTGTCATGGAGAGACTAGGCGCAAATCGATGTCCATGTCAATATCGACGCGGGATCTGGTCAGAGAAAAAGGGACCAGGATCCCTGGAACGCCGCTACGTGCGACGAAATTTAGAAATTAAAAGCTAAAAATGGCTCATGAAAAGCATTACTCTGTCCTCTTCCCCCTCTCCCCCCCCCCCCCCCCCAAACCCACTTAAAACCACAATGACGGTTAGATGTTCTAGGTACCAGCTTGCTTACAGGCAAACTTAAAATTCCCAAATTACTGACCAAAATAAGCAATTTTTTTAAAAACTGTTATAAGGACAGCGCTTTTATGTTGTTTATAATTATTTTCAAGAAATAAATCGATGTACCCGAAACGTAAGAGTACTGAAAAGCAAAGAGTGCATAAAATATAAAAGCAGGACGACGGGGAACGCACAGGTTATTTGCGCCCACCCTTAACATGAGTACCATGGCTGCACGTTGTGACTACAGTTGGCATTTGACAGCCAGAGTCAAGCAGATTGTGGCGTGGGGTGTTTTAGGTAGAAAACAGACGCAACTTCAAAGTGTAGAATCAAACTTAACTCTTATGTAGGAGGACGCTTTCACGCACATACGCTATCAATTATAGTTACAGTTAATATGAAAACGAAGTGTCACTGACACATCGAACCCTGCAATTGCATTAAAAACACATTTTAATTTTCGGCTCTGAGCAATAAAACATAAAAACAATAAAAAAAAAACAAGAGCTCACAACAGAGACTACTGTCATGCGTTTCTGCTGTAAGTTTCTGTTTTTTTTTTTGTTTTTATTCGTTTTCCTTGTAAACAAGGCCAAAAGGCTCACAGCAGAAAATTAAAACGTGATTTGAATGCAATTGCGGGGTTTGATGTTCGTAAGTGACATCCCATTTTCATATCCACTCTGACCTTCAAAATCACTTTTCAGATAGATATAATCTACTAACGTATCACAACACTTCAAACTGCATTGGTCTTCTGAACTAATCGAGAAAGAAAAACTTGAAGCAGTGTTTACCGTTAAAACACATTAGTCTCCATGTGTTACTCAAAACTTATACCTGGAGGAAGTTGCCAAGACACGATACAATATAAGTATTTAATTATATCCTCTGTAAATGAAAGTAAGAAGGTACAGCGGAATTCTGGACCTTGGGGCAAACCGAGAGATGGAACCGGGAAATAATAGATAACGGAATGGGCCTACAGGCTTTTCCACATAACCAGAATTGGAACTGACCTGTTTGATCAAGGCAATCTAGCTTACACCTTAATGACTTTGGCAGGATCCCCTTTCCTGTTGCTTAACAAGGTCTGATTGGCTTACAACAAGCACCTAGCAATCTCATAACTCTTGTCACCGTAACCATATTCAGATTAATCTCTAGTCACAGAAAGAAGGTTAAAATGAATTTATTACATAGCCTACACTTAGGTTGGCATCATTGGTTTCACAACATTATTGTCCAACAATGACTTAAAGGCTTTGCAGAACCCATTTATACAGCCCACAACACGAGTTCAGAACCTGTAACGTCACACGCAGTGTACATTTGTACAACGGGGTAAGGTAAAGAATTAAGAAAAAATACGCACACGTTGGTAATTCTTCGTAACTGGCGTTACTGATCAAGCTTAAATTCCACAGAAAAGGCTGTCGTGGAGGCAAGCGAAGCCAGGTTCAGCTGGCATGACGTCACATCTTTTTAACTAATAATAACGCTACTGTACATTCCAAATCCAGTCATGGGGCTAATTTGCGAGAATGTCAGGGTGGCTGAGAGGGAATTAAAACTTTGGCCGCAAAGCCATACACAGTAGAGCTTTGGTCATTCGGCTCAAAGGTCTAGGGTTCACTTCCCGCTACGGCAGTCAGATATTTAAGGCCAAACGGCAACGGAGATAGGTTTGCATGTGTGGCAGTCAGATATTTAAGGCCAAAAGGCAACGGAGATAGGTTTGCATGTACATTTATTTGCCACCAATCCAGCAGATTTGCTTTCCGTCCTGTTCATCCTTGAGTAATTAGCATTGGTAATAAAACAGTTTCAAATGGAAACAGGAATATCTTAAACCGGTAAGGGTATTCTCCAGGCATTTTTCACCAAAAGCATCCAAGTTTTAGGTTTCGCAAACGCGAGGATCAATAGTAATTTTACCTCCTTCTTTACAATTAATAACTGGCTGCCTTTGTTTCCTAATCTGGAGCGTAAACCAGCCAACAGGACCCCGCCCTCGAGCAAAACGCGCATATCAAGAGAGGAAGAAGAAAGAATACAAAAATAGAAAAAACAACCACAGCCATACAGATGCTTAATCGGCTCTTACCCCTTTGCTGCCGAATAGTGGACTCGTCTGCTTCAAATCGATGGAAAAATCGGCTGACAACCATCACGAACAAAACCGAAAGAACGAAAAAAAAAATAAAAAGAGAGAAAAAAAAAAGGAAATATTTCGAGCCCCACGCAGGCGGCCATTTTGAAAATCGAAAGTAGCGCGCGCGAGTGAATTTGAGAGATGGATTCGACATTGAAAAAGGCCTGAAGCGTCCTCGTGCTGCTGAAGCACGTGTCAAACACAGCAACGGGGAAAACACGTGCTGATGGGACAAGTGACACAAGATAGGCAGCAACATGTTTCCTGGACATGCTTTTTTTGATTGGGAAACATTGAGATTTTTCTGGTCTTTTTTTTTTTTTTTACAATGTCAGAATAAGTGGGTCAAAAGTGTTTTATTTCGCTGCAAATTATTAGACGAATTAAGGAAGATAGGTTGAGGGGGCGCAGGAAAAAAAGGATATTTTCGCGTTAACGTCCTTTAACTCCTAAGGGACCGTTCATTATTTACAAAGAGGGGGGGGGGTGTGAATTGTCGTCACCAATTGAAAAAAATCATGAATCACCTTCTTTGATGTCGGATAATTCCCCCCTCCCCCCCAAAAAAAATTGTATTAAAATTTTCATTTTTATGAAATGAGTGTGAAACACACTAGGCGTACTTTAATTAGTTGTGGGATGTGCTGAGCTAAACAAATTTATTACATTAACATTCTATAACTTGCTGTGGACTTCCTTACCCGTACTTTTTTTTCTCATTATCCCACCCCCTGCTGATAACACCTTCAAAAAAATTTTGGCCCCCTCTTCATATAAAATTGTTCATAACACCCCCTCACTTTCACCCCCCCCCCTCCCACCCACCCCTTTGATAAATAACGAACGTACCCTACGTTAATCTTGTATAAACAGGAAGGACAGCCAAATGGGCTCGAGAAGTGTTAAATAAATACGGATGCAATACGTTGCCTTTTGGAATTAAATGTCATACTGCCTGAGCGGGGATTTAAACCAACGACCTTTGAAACCAAAGGCGGAAGTCCGACCGCTAAGCCATACTGACACGGCCATACGCACTCGCAGTATTTGACACGTAAACATATACCAATACTGAATTACAGTTATTTGAGGACAGGAAGGTACAAAATTGCTAGGAAATTCCTAAGATCTTTTACGTTCCATAATAAACATGAGCACGAGTGCGTTTCAGGGTTCTTCACTCTCGAACGGAGGAATTCAAAGCATGAATCGCAGAGGGAGAACCCACAATACATGACGCCAATTAAGCCAAGCTAATGTACAGGGGTCGAACCCCAATGACATGAGACAGCCACGCTAACGAGGGGGAAAACCACTTTAACAAAGTGGGTATTTGCGTCCGTTTTAGAACGAAGAGGGCAAAAAGTTTGCAGCCTACCAAAATCCTGCTTGAAAAACAGGCAAAAATAAGACAATTCTAAAACCAACCGACGAGAAAAAATAACTTGATTTTATTAAAAGTCGTGAAGCTGAAAAACAAAATCTTATCATAGCCAACAGTTTACGCACGTGAGAAGCATAAACAATATCAATCTGCGAAAATTGTCGAGTGCGGTGTGACCTTTTTTTTTTACCTTAAGGAAGACTTTACGGAGGAAAACGATAAAAAAAAACGAGACAACACGTCCATTTTTGCCCTCCTCAACTCAATTAACCACTCTTCAAAAAGAGAAATTCAGAAAGAGAAAAACAGTGTATCTACCACAACTGGTTTCGCTCAGGCAGTTTGGGGCGAAGAAGAATTTACGTTTACAAAACTGTGACTGGGGAACGAATTTTTTTTAATAATAATTATACCATTACTAATTGGTGACACGTCTGAGGACGACATGTGTTTTATAAATGGTTTGTCCCGTTGCCGTGTGTGTTCCCGTTTCAACCTTTAGCCGGATTGCAGAAGAGGCTGCTCACGAGTTATATCTCAGATGGCTTTGAAGTTTGTGTGCAATGGTTGTCATAACACATAACAGGTGGTGCTACAGGTGCTGTTGCTGAGCGTTGCTGCTGTTGCTGTCAGATTATTCGGACGGGAATATGAGATAATGAACCAAAGTATTAAAACCGTAGATATCGAATTGCATCCGATAGCATTGCATCCGGTTAGCATTCGATACCCACGCCAATCTAATTCAAGAAATGAATCCTCGAGCACTAACTTTACGAAAACAGTGAATCGCCTCCCTGTGCCCCACCACCCTCCCAAAAAATTTATACGGCGTAAACCATAAGTTACAAAACGGTCCAGAACTTCGCTAACCATGCTTCCCCTGGCACGAAAACGGCTTGCCTTGTTACTGGCACGAATTGCAGAAAAGCCTCGGCCGCGAGGAGGAGCTTCATGTATATAATGTGAAACAATAGCAGGGGCACCATTCTCGAGCTACGCTTTCAAATCCCATACATTTTTACAATACTAAAAGAACCGGGAAAATCATAGCTCGCGTATGCTATGCTGTCATATAGAAATTGATGAATCCACATGCGATCTGACAGCGATCAAGTCGAGACAGGCCCCCAGGAGTTTCGAATTTCCCCGAATCCAAGAACAAACAGGAAAATTATGGAGACCCAAACTTGATACCAAAGAAACCCGTTGCTTTCTCACTAGTTCAGTGATAGTTGCGAGGGGGGGGGGGAGACAGTGAATAGAATCGAAAATCAAACAAAAAAGAAATAGTTGGCCAAACGATTGTACAAATCATGTAGGACGAACGCTTCTGACGAAATGATTAAAGGCGCCTTTTCGCCTTTTCAACTCAGAGATGCAGCACCACAGAATCTTCGAGCAATATAAAGAAAATAGCGGGAAATTAAAAATGGAACAACACTATTCACAGCAGCGCCGCGATTTTCATAACTAAAACGATATCATGTGACCCCCACATCAGCCTACGGGATGACGGAGAATCTGGAACGTGGATGCTGTGTTTAGAATATGGGCAATGCTATCGTAATAGTGAACAGGAGCCTTTAAAGCTCCAGACAAGATAATTTTGTGCGAAGCGATACGTAACTGCATACCTACAAGGTAAAAATCACTGCACTGAAGTAGTTAGTGTGACGTTTATTGACAGATTTTGACGTCTTTGGTAAACTATCCTGCGACACTATGCAGCCGTGAGCAGCCAGTCGTAAGATGGTTTACCAAAGAGTCAAAGACGTCAAAATTGTCAATAAAAGCCACACTCACTACTTCAGTGCAGTAATTTTGACCTTGTTGGCACATAGTTATGCGTCGCTTTGCATGAAAATTTCTTCTGTCTGGCTAGGGCTCGGGGGTCTATTCCTATTTTTTTTGCATATTCGTTTTTCATTGGCTGTTGATTCTGCTGCCTCCACTGACGTCACAGTACAGCTAAACACCTTACGCACATGCGCACAAGTCAAACCAGACTGGAGCCAGTGACGTCATACGATCATATTGGCGGAAAAAAGACTTCGAGCTGGGGAATGACCAACCTTCCTATATAGTATTGTTCCACTCGACCTTGGTTACGGCTTACGTCTGCAACATAACTGGTCTTGTGACGATACACACTAAAAAATTTCTCTTCACACATCATCCAACCTAGGTGATCAAATTTTTGTGCGGTGAGTCATCAGCAGCCTTACTTTGCCAGCGAACAATAACCACTCTTGTTGTGTATTTATAGCTCCAATATTTTCACAACTTACAGAAGCATTCTGTAGCATATCTTGCTTGGTAGTTTACGATTGGTGGAATACAACGCGAGACGATCAATATTTGAAGTTGGAATCTTTTTATTCTTTGCTCCCTTGCCACCCCCCACCCCCTCTCACCCGGAGCTCATTACCAACCCAGATTACCGAACCGAAACTATAACAGTACAATCAATATCGACCAAAAGGACTGAAACTGGAATTGCTGGCTCCGTGTCGTACGTTGCTTTTCGAGTCTTAACAGATATATTTTGATAAATATTTTCTTCCCTAACCAGTGAATGGTTAATAACTTTGCAACCGGGGGGTGGGAGGGAGGAAAGAGGGGAGTAACAGGGAGGTGGGCAGGGCCGGATTGGGTACTGAGGGGGGTGGGTGGGAGTGTCCATTGGGGGGATTGAGGCTTAATGGCGCGTCGACAGCTAGGCTTTGCTGCCATCCTCAGTCACAGTGCAGTGCAATGATCCAGGGGTGAGCAATCAGTGCTGGGCAAAGTGAAGTGGTGCTAAGGGAGGTATGTGGGTCTAAATCCTCCCCTCCCCCACCCCAACATGGCCCGTGGCGATACTTTCGACAAAATTAGACGTGATTCATCGATTTTGACGCAGTTTTACGTCACATTTAGAGAATAAAGGGTGATTTTCAAGCAAGAGGAAAATCGCCCAGCGTGGGAATCCTCACCTACCCACCCGGCCAGTCCATCCCCGTAGGTGGGAATTAAAGCCTTATATAAAATCAAATTTACCAGTCTCAGTTAACCGTGCTGTGCTTAGTTTAAACAATTCTCATTTTAGAAAAATACATTTTTGCTCGATTTCTCGTTAAAATTCCGTTCCGCAAACGGCGTATTTGAATTTTTCCATTGAAAGGCGATCAACAGTGGTATAGCTTGACTGCAAAGTAACCACCGATTACTGGTTACTAATTAGGTGTTCATAACAGTCAACTTAAGATGGTGTTGCAAATTGAACTCCGCCATCTTGAGGCGATTATTTCTCGGGATATTTTGAAATACGAGGTCTATTTCAAAATATCCTGAGAAATAATCCAAGACTTAAACTATACTAACAGAAATAAAAGCCCTGCTATTTTAAGTACCAGTCCACTTCACCTTGTAGTAACGAGCTAAAGTGCATGCACTATAGTGCTAAATCAAACCCTTGTACACAACTTCCCATTAACTAGGAAGAGAAAAAGGATAGGTCTTATTTATACGTACAAGTTGTTCAATTTGTTTAAGTAATTCAGACAAAGATAAACACGAGGATCTTCACTGAAACTTAAAATTAGTAACCCCCACTTTCCTGCATTTAGAAATTCCTTTGTACACAGACACTCGCAACTTTGGAATTCGCTACCAGAAAACACTGTCTGGGCTCATTCAATATTTATATTTAAAACTTAATTTGCTGCCTCACTAACGGGACACTACGTATGAATTGAAGAATGAGAATTTGAATAATGAGAATGAAGAATGAGTATCCAGACACATTATTGTTGTTTTATAGTTGTTGCTCTGTGTGTGTATTTATACACAAATATAGTCCTGTTCTAGTCCTGTTTCATTTCAAAATGTGTGCAAGTTGCTTGCTTTGCTTGCTAAATTCCTATTGGAAACTGAAAATTATTTTCAATAAATTCACACTTTAATAACTTCAACCAGTACATTACTAAAAGAAAAGATATTTGATTATCACACCCTATTCTGATTATGTTCTACACCCGATAATGGCTGTTCATCATGACTCAAAGTCACGGAATGTATGCACATAGTTTAAATCGGCTTTCCACAAGTTAGTCAGTCACTGGATTTACGCCAGATAGAAAGTAAACATTGCTATCACATAATTTTTAATATTTTTTTTACTGAATCACAATCATGCTTAGAATACCTCAGCCTGAGGCTTGTTTTTTTTTTAGTAACTTGTCCTTCCTCATAACATAAAATAAAAAAAACCCAACCATTTCAGTCTAGACGGCGCTTCCAACGTAGCTTTTATTGGCTCTCGAACTGTTGTACCGCCTTATAACAACAGATACAACATCTTAGGTTTCGCACTAGAAAACTCCTCGTTTAAAGAAGTTATGTACCCGACCAGGTGTTGAACTTTGCCTTTTTATGCCAAACTGAGCCTTAGTAGTACTAATTCGGAGAAAAAGTATGGTATGCTGTCCATTCCCACCTAGTTTATCACTGTACCTACACTCCCTAACACACTCTTGCCCATACGCAAACACTTTTAGAGCTTTTTATGTTACGTAAGGTAGCCCAGTTTCGATAATGAGGTAACGTGGAACTTGGCGTCCCGAGTAGTTTTACACGTTAGGTTTTTTTTCCCCTAATTTTTAAATTTGTAAGAAAGGACGTATCGGCTAACTGCTTTCGTACAGCACAAGTCTGCATCATTTCGTACGTTATATTACAGTGACTGCATCAAAACCGTCAGGGCATGAAAAACATACGAAATAAGAACGCGTTTGCGACATTTGCGTGTGTCGTAAAAATGAAACACAGGAAAGCCAATATGGAAGGATATTTTTAATTTTCACATTTAATATTTTTTTATTTTTCAAATTTAGAATTTTTATTTAAAACTTTTTTTTTTTTAATTTGATAGTACATTTTTGTTTGAGTTGCACCGACATAGTCCTAAATGTGAAGATGGAGACTCTTCTGGGTTTGTCGAGAAATGCCACCGTGAAAATTATATCTTCAGAAGAAAATAACACTTAAACAGTAGCATTTTTGCCGGAAACGATTACGTTTATTTTTCGTTAAGAGCGCCTTTGCGCACCGAAATTTCGTCAGCTAGAAGCTCAGCTACCTCGAGAGTGATAGCGAAAGTGTAGTTGGCATGGTAACGTCCATCGACCATTCTGCGTAACATCTGCCAGCGACGTAGTTTGGTTAAATGCGTTGTCGCGTTATTCCATGACTACCTTATTGTCACGGACTGACACGACAACGCATTTAACCAAACTACGTCACGGGTGGCTTTCATGTAGACTGGTCAATTGACGTAACCATGCCAACAGAGCTAGCTGAGCTTCTAGCTGGAGAGATTTCGGTGCACAAGGGCGCCCTTAATGAAAAATATACGTAATCGTTCCTGGCTATTTGATGAATTTGATGAATTCAAACATTTTAGTTTGAATTTAATGCAGAACTGCTCTAATTTTCCCCGAATCAATAATCATATCACGGTTTTTTTTTTTGTCCATGTGAAAGATTTTTGGCGTTCGGGTTTTTTTTTTCTTGAAGAAGAAGATGGATGCAACACAACCACTTCGAACCTCTTTCAGTCTATTTCTAAGGATAAAGGCCATCAAAAAACCAACAGCAAACTTCACACTTCTAGTTTTTTTGGCTTTTACTTAATCAGTCACTGATCATCACAGACAATTCCAGGGTTGGCAAATTTCTTCCATGGGTGGAAAGAAAACCATGGTTTGTTTCCGTCCCTTTCTTCCATTACTTCCGGAAAAAAACAAATAGTCTGTAATAAACTAGAATACTAGTCCTCGAAGCTACTAAGTTTGCAAAGTTTTTTTTTTTTTTCATTTTGCTTCATTTATTCAAAATTCAGAAACCGATTAGGTGTTAATCCTCATCGAAACTGTTTTGTTGCAGAATGCTGTGTAGAAATGTAATTGACGATGATTATTAATGCTAGCAGTTTTGTTTTACTGACTAGTGTGTAAGCTGTCCTTCAAATTCTCTAAATAAAAGATTAAAATTTTAAATAAGTTTTTTAATGCGGCCACAATTGTTTGTTCATTTTTTCAGTCCCATTTCTCTTAGTGTTTTATTGTTTCGTCCATCTATTCCAAATATTCCAGTTTTTTCTTTCCATTTTCTTTCAACGGAAGGAAAGAAATTGCCTTCTTCCGGAAGAAAACCAACCCTGGACAATTCGGTTTGCAGCTAATCCGGTTTATCGATCTGTTCTGTTCATCAGACCAACTGATCAGAATAGCACCAAGAGATCACCAAACCAGTACAGTATTCCGGCTATGCTACTACCGGAGGTTTCCCCAGTGTTTAATTTCTTCATCTTATAGTCAACCTTTTCTGTTTCAAAGAGGTCAGGTGAAGATCAAAATTAAACCAGTTCAGATAAAAAGCTGTAAACTGCTAAATTTATATTGAGGGTGTACGGAATTGTTTTAAGCAAAAGCTTTAAAAATCGTGATACGAAGGACGATTCTAACGATACTAACGATTCTTAATATTAACACGTAAAAATCGAGCAAAGGCAACTGACCTAACCCAACGTAACCTATAAAAACAACAACAATACGACAAACTAATAAAAAATAACGAAATATAATTTTCTTTTCTTCGCCAGACCCTTATGACCCCTCTCCACCCCGGAATTTTTCTCCAGATTGTTTGGTCGAAAGACTGTCGTGTTAACCCCCCATGTTTTACATCGAATTTTTTTCGAGGAGTTTTTCGCTCTTACTACCCAAACATGTAAAAATAAAAAGTACGCCACTCTTAATATTAAAAAAAAAAATAAGGTTACAGTGGATCCAAACCGGAAACAGCAAGGGGGGAAGGGGGGGGGGAAGACGGGAGGGCATCGCCCGGGGCCATTTGGCCTCTCAAGTTGCCCTTGGCGACGCCATTATTAAAAACAGCCATCGGAGGATAATAAAAAAAAATAAGAAATAAAGAAAGGGGAAAAAAAAACGTGCATTCGTCGGACGGCAATTACGGTGGCGTGGACTCATCGTAGGGGAAACGTGCGCCCATAAAGGAGTCTGCCCGACATGCATTGCAAATGCCCCGTAATTTACGGGCCCCGTCGTCCCCGAAGGAAGACAAGGTCGGAGGAACGCGGCCTGGTTGGTTGTAATCAAGGTCGGCCGAATGACACTGCCCTGGGGCACAGCGCCCTGGCCTACGGATGGAAGCGGGAAAAGAGGCTAGCAGTAGATTTCCCTCGCACTTCAGATTTTATCGGGACGGCCAACGCCCAATACATCTTAGATGACTGATAATTACTCACCGTGAGAAACTCTCCTGCCCTCAATTGTTTCCTCATTGAGCAGAAAAAAATATTCAATTCTTGCTGCCTTTCCACGGTTATTCTTGGGACGTCATCGTCACGTACGCAGGGTTGGATTCCACACGACAAAATCAAGTTGATTTAGGTATAAAAATAGTGAACTGAACGAGAAATGAAGATGACGATGTTAAAGCCTTTGTCGAACGCTTTTAAATGTTGTCTATCGATCAGCACTACTTTATGTCGACGTTCGTAACAAACAAGTCAGTATCCCAAAATACATAAAAGTTGAAATCCCACAACTGGAAAAATTCCGAGATTTGAAGATGGAACCTGGAGCAACATGGGAATGGGGGGGGGGGGGGGGATTGAGGCTTAATGGAGCGTCGACAGCCAGGTCATGAGCGCAAACCTCAGTAACCTGCGCCACGTATTACAAAGATGTTAAAATCCCAAATCCAGCTCTTATGGTACATCTGAACCTCTTGGAAAAATTGAAGAATCCTGGACAGGAGAACAGAATCATCGCCCAATTGGATTGCTATGTCCCGCGGAAGGTGGAAACAGCAACGAACACCATCAAGATGGTGGCAATCGACAAGAAAGTGATGACATTCAGGAGGGACAACCCCCCCCCCCAAAAAAAAGAGGAAGCAATGAGTAAGATTGATATGACCAATACGGAAAAGTATTGACTAACACCATCTCTTCCCGGCGACTGTGGCAACAAGCCGAGTGCCATTTCTGCAGAGTGCCTAAAATTGTCTTGTTTGACCCACAAGGCGTCTGAGGGAACAAGGCACAGATCCCTATCGAGGAGACCAGAAAGGGACCCTTTCTGTGCAGCATCAGCATGGTCATTCCCAGCTATCTCAACATGGCCCAGAATCCAGCAGAAAATCACAGTCTTCTGCTGGCCTGGGAAACATTCCGAACAGCGAAAGTCATCAAATGTCTTGCAGGCTACTAAACATAAGATATGGTTGATGTCAACAAATCGTTATGCAAAACATTGCAATTAGCTACAAACACTAACTACGGCGCTGGTACGAAAGTAACTTAGTACGTTCTGATGTGAATATTACACTGTGAGTTACTGAAATTCCAAAGCAAAAACCTTAATCAGAGTACCTCGTAAGAAAATAACACGACAGGATGCTGTGGTTTTTCCCCTTCATAGTCTTAGTGTTCGAGAGTGAGAGGCTGAAGTGCTGTTCATGGTGTATTTCTTTGGTTTAACCATGCGACAGAGTTGACAACAAAACAAAGGCAATAAAGACGCACAAAAAGCATGATTTTTGGGGTGTTTACCTGAATGTAGCATTTGATGTTGACAGTTTATCAATATTAATTCAATGTAGTGGGCTATAATAACACCTCGCAAATCTATCTTCCCCTTCTTTGGACTATGCTAGCGTCAGAGTAACCTGTTGTTAGCGACTTCCGTTACAGCTCCCAATTATCTCACTATTTGTCCGGATTTGTTAAAGGAGAATCCGGATGGGCTGGTAAAATTAGAACTTTTGTGGCACGCCAACAGCTAAACATTACAGAGATGTTAAACAAACTTCAAATTTTTATCTTATCATATATCTGTACCTCCTGCAAAAATAAAAAACCCCACACGGGGGACACTCATCGCCCAATCGACGCCGTAAGTCTCACGGAAGATGAAAACGACGACAAACATCATCAAGATGGTGATAATCTACACGCACATGATGGACTGTATGTGGCCAGTGACACCAATTACATTCAGGAGGGATATTACTCCTCAATAGGAAGCAAAGTGTAAGGGGGGGGGGGATTAAGGCTTAATGGCGCGTCGACAACTTGGTCATTAGCGCCAACCTCAGTCACAGTGCAGTGGTCCGGGTTGCCACTGCACCACACATTACAGAGATGTTATCCAAACCCCTAATCTAAATCTTGTCATACATCTGTACCTCCTGCAAAAATTGAAAAACACCGGACAGGAGGACAGACTTATCGCCCAACTGACGCGCAATGTCATGCGGAAGATGGAAAGTGTAAGGTTGGTGTGACCACTACGTAAACGGGTCAATACCACCTCTTCTTGGCAACAACAGCAACAGACCGAGGACCTTGCCTGGACAGTGTCTTTAATAGCCCGCAACGCATTGCCATCTTGTTTGTCCCACACGGCTTGCCACGCAGCATGCAACCTCAAACGCAAAATTTCAGACTGGAATCACCTGGCCAAATTTTTCCTCTCACCTTCTGGTTCTGTTACTACTGCTTCGACCGAGAGCTCGCCATAATTACAGGTTTACTACTGGCAAGCGCCATCTTTTTTCGTTAACATCAACTTAAGGCAATGTAATCGTGTACACTGAGTCGATTGACGTTGTCAGATTATCTGCTTGCGACAGTATGGACGTCGATAGCGCAGACTTACGAGTTACATGAGTGATATGGATTACAAATGGATTGGCAAAGGCCACTTGCTTCTAAATTAACTATATTTGGCACTGTAGGAAACATAAACAGAAAAGAATGTAACAAATCGTAACGCACACGCTTTAGTCACTGTACTGCGCTACAGAAAAATCTAAACCGAAGTTTTTTACAGTACAAAAGAACTGTTGGCACACCATTCCCATCCTCGCTGGTGTGGTACGGTAGCACTGCCGAGATATGTATATCGGTCACGTCTGCAGATTAACCAAAATTATGGTAAACAAAGGCGTGTGAGATTCCAAGACTTTTACTGCAGTTTCAAAAATCTAGGGCAGGACAAAATTCCAAGGGATCCAAAATTCCAAAAATCTGGGATCCAATTTAAACAAACGTACTGTAGACTACAATAGTTTGTTGTGATAGCACCCAAACATGTTTGAGGGGGGGAACATGTTTGATTCAAGTTTACTACAGTGCCAGCATGTCAGGAAGCAGTTAAGATTTTACACCTCCACTACCTTACCAGGCTTGCCCCCCCCCCCCCAAAAAAAAAAATTTCACCAATTCACAAACATGACTACGCACCAGGCTTTATCCTGCAAGTGTGTAGCGCTGGGTTGCAAGCACAGGAATGCACCAAGAAATATCTTTTAATAAGAACCAGCCACGTGCCTCCTTAATTACTCAGCAAAAGTTTGGTACGTCCTCGTCCACATTGGAGCAAGCTGTAAAGATTAACGATATTACTGCCACTGGATAGCGCCACAGTAGAATATAAAGAATCTACTGTGGCGGTTATATCGTTAACCTTTACAGCTTGCTCCCATGTGGACGAGGACGTACCACATCTTTATTCAATAATTAAGGAGACGCGTGGCTTGTCTGTTGTGTTAAAAGATATTTCTTTGTGAATTCCTTTGTTTGCTGCTAGCAAGAGTTAGAGAGAACTAGACAATTCTAGATGGCGCTATATGCTGCAGACTTCCGTTTGGTAGAAACTCGTCTTTAAACGCACTGTTGTCGTTTACTAGTTGTAACATGGACATTGACATACAATGATCAATTTATTACATCTGTGTGTGGTAAAACAAGGCATGTGCTGTAGCATTCCACAGCTCTATCACTATTTTAAACCTAATCTTCCAATTGGCCGCACGATGGCGCTGCCAACAACTGTCTGTCTGACAAACGGGCACGAAAACCGACGGGACAGAGACCTATTTTTCAAAGCAATAAAAATAGAGTATACGGCTCACGTGAGGCAGATAGGCAGCTTTATCGGAAAGCCATCAAAATATTTTTATGATATGGGTGGGCACGGCTGGTTACGACAAGACTTGTAGCAATTATACAAAGTCGTCATCATCGAGGGGCGAAAGGCAGGCAATCGAGGCAGCCATCTTGAATTCGCAAAGAAGATGGCGGCTGACGAGGGTGGGTGGGAAAGGAGTTTGAAAAAGGGAGTAGCCCGGGGAAAAGCATTGAAAGAGGAACCGTTTTTCGAGGAATCCCAGTTAAAATTTTAATGGTTTCAAGACGACGACGACGACGATGGTGGCTGAACCTGCCAATTCCATCGATCTCGGTCCAAGAGACATGGAACTGCGCAAACTCGCAATTTTACCGTCGCCAATGTCCACTTCAACGTGGGTTAGGCCAATAAAACTAAATCTGATATTTGCTTATAACGACAGCAAAGTAATCTAATTATTTCTGCTTTTATCGTCTGAAATTGAGTTTAGGAGGTGATTTCCCTTTAAGTGGGGTGTTTTGTTAAGAATAATGAAAGAGACAGCTGGACACAATGATCACAACTATTCGTCCTTGCAAAAATACTAGGGGATCTTCAAATGATAGGATTTTCGTTGGCAAGTTAGACAACTGTATTCAGATTGTCGGGTTCAGAAAGGAAACTAGTATAATCCCAAGTTTTAATGCTTTTTTCACATTGGCGCATAAATCTAGTTCAATAGTACAAATTTACAAGGTAAATGTGGTTTGGTAACAATCTGTGAATAGACTAAGGTATGTTGAAGCTGAAGTGGGGCCAGTGTTAAAGGGAGGATTGAGGCTTTATGGCAGTTGATAGCTAGGTCATCAACGCTAACCTCAGTCACGGTGCAGTGGTCCAGGTTGCCTCTCCACCACACATTACAGAGTGATGTTAAACATATCTAGATCTAGATCTTATCATATATCTGAAACTACCGCACAAATTTAAAATCCCCAACTAGAGGACAGACTCATTTTGCCCAATTGGCGGGCTAAGTCTTGCGGAAGAAGGAAACGGCGACGAACACCATCAAGATGATGAAAGACTACAAGCACATGATGGATGATACCACCAATGACATGCAGGAGGGGAATCCCCCTCAAAAGGAAGGAATGTGTAATGTTGGAGTGACCAATATGCAGGCCAACACCACGTCGTCTCGGCGACTGCAGCAACAAGCCGAGTACTACACCTGGGGTGTGCCTTTAAAAGCCTCAACGTACTGTTTTTTCCCACAAGACTGCCAAACTGAATGCAACCTCAGACGTAGAGTTGGATAGGCATCCAAAGGAACAACGTTGAGATGATATCCCGTTCGAGAGGATCGGAAAGGAACCCTTTTGCTACGACATCAGTGTGTTCATTCCCAGCTATCCCAACATGGCCCGGGTCAGCAGAAAATCACAGCCATTGGTAAGGGTTAAGCCAAACTTTATAAGTACTGAGGCAAATTGCATGCAGGGCTTCGCTATAGCATCTTGGCAAGGGGTACACTTTTCGAGTTTGACTTTCATCTTTGTGGAAGTGTGGTACACCACAAACACTTAGGTCTGAAAGGTTTCAAAATAGCATAAATGCTTTACTCAGTGACACCTATCATGGGAAATTCGCAAGATTCCCCTCCCCCAAAAAATTGTGTTGTTGACACAGTCTCATCGTAGGAATTCCCCTCTGAGAAGCTTGGCTATGCATAACAATGATAGAGTTTACTAAATGGTAGCAAGGCGTCATTTAGAGGTGCTTAAAACAAGAAAGCAAAAAATCAAAAGCAATATGTTGATCCAGGAACAAATCTGGTCAAACCATTTTCTACAGCACTGCATTTGTCAACTTTTGTTTTAAAGGGACTTCCGCCTATCTAAACTTGTATGTAACAATAAGCAATTTTTTAAAGCACTTGAATACTAACTTTGGTTTTTCAAACTAAGCCTTTAGCCTTTTTTGAAACAAATCATTAAAACCATAATGTGTACAAATTAAATAAAAATTACGTTTAACAAGCAACCTTGGAACCAGGTTGTTAGTTAAACTGCATATGTTAGTTAAACTGCATGTGTTAGTTAAACTGCATAAAATGGTACATGGACACTCAAAAATGCAAAAAAACAAAACAATTAAATCTGCCACCAAGCACTATGAATGAATAAAAAGTATACATCGTACTTGAACAATGTATAATAATTAAACAAGCCAGAAAGAGTCCTATTCAAACACTACACCGACGTTTCGAGCGGACCGTAAAACATTTTCAAGGTTCAAAAACAAAACACTTTAAAATTGCATTAAGTGCAAGAAAGTCAAAACTGCAAACAAAACTGCCCAAGTCCGGAAAAATTTAAAATGTTTTGAAAGAAGTTGATGAAGTCACATTTTTTCAGCACAAAGAGGTCACGTCTTTAATTTCTTTTAAAATATTTTAAATTTTACTTGACTTGGGCAGTTTTGTTGGCATTTTTTACTTCCCTTGCACTTGATGAAATTTTAAAGTGTGATTGTGTTCTTGATTCATGTACTATAAAATGAGCTATGATCTGCTCGAAACTCCAGTTGTAGTGTTTTAACTTTTTGGTTTGTTTCATTATTATACCCAGTAGTATGAACCCATAAAGTCAGTGAATTAACTACCGATTCTTTTTCGTGTTAACTGTTGCACTCTTAGCCAGAACAATTACAGATTCGGAATTTGCCGAATTTATGTGTTTTAAACGACTGAATGAGTTGAACTATTTTCTCAACATGATTCATCTCCAGCTAGGTCCATGAACCTTTACTAAAATTTTCATTTATTCATTTTGCATTATTTGCCCGATTTTAATGATAGACGCATAACGTGAGATTCGTGAGGATTTCACTCCAAACTAAGTGAACAGGACAAGACCGGCAACAAGAGTTGCAAATTCCAACCAAATGACAAAAAGAGCGTAGAGAAAGTCGTTGGGGACTATTCTAAAGTGTTAGAGCAGATTATGTCCCCTTTTAGGATTAAATAGCCAGTTAAAATTCCTTTTAATTCAACTGCATATCATGCATTTATGATGTCATTCCGTGGCATGGTCAATCTTCACGTAATTATGATATCATGTGTGGTGCGCCAACCCAGACGACTGCACTGTGACTGAAGTTGTCAGTAATGACCTAGCTGTCGATGCACCACAAAGCCTCAATCCCTCCCCCCCCCCCCCCCATGGCGTAATCATTCTTCAGGGTGTAATTTCACAAGATGTGCACGAATAACTCGAATACATAGGTACACTAGGAGGAAATAAATAAAAAATTCCCAATTTATTTTTGTGCGACTATCTGTACACATCCTTTGTTAGTTTATTCTTACTCTGGCATGTGGGAAAAACACAACCACATATGGCAGCAGCTGGTGGATTTCACCCTTTTGCTTAACTGCATAATAATTGTCGGTAGTTATAAACATATTTTCCTACACGTCAAGTGTTACAGCTGGATTTTTAGAAAAAAAGAACAGTATTGTACTTTTTAGCTGCCTGTGTACTTGGCACAGTTGACACTTGCTATTTTGAGATAAAACGTTAGCTAGTTAACTTGATAGTTCCACATAACGTATCTTTTCATCATGGTTTGTAATGTAAAACAGACTTCGTACTAAAAGGTCACTGTTCCCAGGACAACAGAACTAAAAAAGGGCAACAGAAAACTAACATTACACGTTTAGGATGGCCCTAATACACGAAGGGTGCCCTAAACTATGGCGCGGCAAAGCTTTACGTTTTGGCGCGAAAATGTATTGCGGGAGTTACAATGTGTCAGGAGGCAGTTTAGCAACGAACGTTGCCCTATCAAGTGTAAGCAGCGGCAAGACTGTTTAAGATCACACATAACAGGTTTAAGAAAATCGACTGCCTGCAAGAAAAGTAGAGTTTAATTAATACCAGGTTAATACTTCCTCACCATGGCATCGAAGAGCGAGAAAGAGCAAAAACTGTAGGCGGGAAAAGAGAGGAAGTGAGGTCAGAGGAGGAAGGTCAAGTACATTCACTTTCACCGCCTGGCTCCCCCTTACTGCCTCGTTAACTGATGAAGCAGAAGCTACCAACCTACTTCATAGTAATGTGGTAGCAATTCAGGCCTGTTTTGCTTTGCTTTGAAATAGAATCCAAGGCAGGTTAGTTTTAGCCTTAGATAAACCTTTGAATTTTGCAACTATTAGATTTCATTTAGCCATGTAATTCAATCAAGATAAAATTAAAACATATATTTAAATATTTTAGACCTACACCTCCAGTGCTGGGCATGTGTATTCTGGATTAACTTTCAGTAATTATTCACGATGCGAGTACCAGGATTGCCCGTCAGCCTACGAATTTTACACTAGAATTCAAAGTATGCTGACCACACAGCCTGGATACACACGTTACCACAGCATCGGTTGAATTAAGGCAAGAGTGGAATAATACCGAAAAAAAAAAACAAAGAAAGAAATGCAAAAAAGGTCCAGAATATGTTTGGATTAATGTAATGGTCAAGAACCATTTCAAGGTAAAGCTGTTTGCGGCTATTAATAAATAAGGGGATGATTAGAGTATTTCTAAGAATGATATTAAGACGATTTCTTCTACGTGTTGGCAATAATGTATAAAGTGATAAAATTAGCTGTTTTGTAACAACTGGTAATCCAGATCTATTAATTCCCTGCAATTTCTTTGAAATCCATCATGTGCAGCAGTTGTACAAACAATATTCTTATACGCGCAGCCAGGGCAACCTTTACTGGATTTGGGGAGTCTCATGTATCAACAAATAATTCTTCAGTCAGTTTGCAATAATTAGGAACCAGTTCTCCCCTTCACCCATCACAGATAAACCCGAAGAGTCCCTCGAGTGTAAGTTTAATGATTGCTGAAAGAGTTGTCCAGATTGTTTGGGCAAACTTATAAAATAAAACCAATTGCTT
>JAHWFP010223660.1:4372-15156 GCA_023313725.1 Lithobius niger | reverse complement strand
GCACATGCAAGGTCATCTACATAGACCACTGCACAAGGTCTTGCGGCGTTCGCAAGATTGACCAAACAAGGGCAATTTCAGAAGACCTGAAGTTTGCTGTGGGGAAAAAACGAGAAAAAAATTATCTGAACCCACTGTTTTAGTTAGTATCACTGATGTTATATAGGCTATATAAATAGCCAATCGAAAAAATTCCCTTAAACCTCGAAGTCTACACCATTTCCGTTAATTCTGACTGATGTATGAAAACTATTAAAAAGTGGGCTACACTCCACCTTTGGCCTCCGGTTAGTCATTCCTTTGTTATAAATCCTGTGTAAAATGTGGCGCATGGGATTTATTCCGTTGAATATTGGGGGGGGGGGGGGATTATCAAAGACCAACGAAATTCAGTGTTTCAATCGTGTTATAACTATTTTACTGCATTAAATATTTGAAAGACAACAATCGAACCTTTTGGCCTCTACAGCAGCATAACCATTTCTTGTTGTTATCGTTATTGTTGTTGTTGTTGTTGGTACTCTTTACACTCGTCTGGAGATCGAACCAATGAATCGATTTTCAATTTTTTTTTAGCTTAAAACGTAGGTATTAACAAAGACTAGGGCATTTTAACGCAGTTTTATTGTGACTAATTTATCTCAAAACGCTTTCATCATAATTGTCTCATTTTTCAAGTTCTAAATTTCTAGTTATTTAATTCTATCAAAATTCTAGTTATTTGATGTACCAGAAATACAGCCATGCAAAAAACAAAATAGACGTTAGTATTAAAAAAAAACGCTTAAGCATATAACGTACGGATATAAGCCTTAAAAAACCATGCTTGTTTTTTAGGAGGCTGAAGTTTCTTTTATACGTATTAGAGCGACGCTGATATCTTAGATGTCTTTTTCATGTATCTGTTCCTTTAGATCATTAATTTTTTTTAAGGCTTACATCTGTATTTTATACGCTTAAGCGTTTTTTTAATACTGATTTTTTTACATTATCCCATGCGTATTTTAATTGGCGTGGGGAGACATTCGAACGTTAACCGTCACGTATTGTTATGACGGCAACAGCTTTTACGTGGCTGACACGGCGTGACCCCTCTGTTCCCAAGGCAACATGGCAACGTTCGTCCTCGCTGGGTGACGTCACGCACAAGTCGGTGTGAAGCATTTATTTTCTTTCCGAAGTCCGTTGGGCGAGACGAAGAGCACACGAAATGGTTAGGAAGTAAAAAGAAATCTCTCTTTAAATAAATCCGTTTAGACTCATTGCTCGATGTATTGCGTACTTTGTCTATCAATAATCTTCACAAATAACAAAAGAAGTGATATCAGAAACAAAACCCACAAAGGTGAAAGAACCCGCAAATTTTAGCCAATCAAAGTAGTTACACCAGAGCAAAATTGGCTGCCACCAAGTTTTCTTCATAGGTTACTAAGCCTAACCCATGTTCTGATCGAAAAGGGACCAGCTTATAAAGTAGTGGTATCACCCCTCCGGGGGGGGCCCCCCGGCGCCAACGAACAACCACGAAGCTAATCCGACCAATATTACTTCAGAAGTTAAATGAAAAACTTGTGCCTTTATGCTGAAAGTAGCAATGGACATGTTTTTCATTTAACCTTTGATCCAATGGTCGGTGGGATTAACTTGACGGTAGGGGTGATGCCATACTGTCAAAGGGGAATAAATACGTTTTGGTCATTACGTGTGTTGGGCTAGTTACAACACATAGAAAACTTGGTGGCAGGCGTTTTTTCTCTTATATCACTACTTTGATTGGCTAAACTTTCTTTCATCCTTGCGGGTATTGTTTCAGATAACTAGTTAACAAGCGAACAGGACGGAGAGCTACATCGGCACGATTATTGTTTTATATGTGTATTTGTTTTGTTAACAAGTAGCTTAAATAGTTACTTTAGCTTCATAAACTAGGATTTTGTTGAATGTAAGGGCAAAACAATAACTTTACCCTAACGAAAAACAAATAGAACGGTAAGCCTGTTCCAGTAATAGAAGTTCGCTTTAGGAGTGGCCCTCCTGGTCCAGAATAAACAGAAAAGAAAAAAAAAGAAAAGAAAAAAATAGGCCTAAATAAAAAAAAATAAAAAAACCCCAGCAACAACCCGATTTTCATTCCATCGGTTTATTTATTTCGTATGATCCATTCATTTTGAAAACGCATGGGTCTGCAACCAAATCGATAAGAACAACTTTCATTTTCTGTTTTGCCAAGATAGTGAAACTGGGGGGGAAGATGGGAAAATTCCAAATATACTATTCTCCAAAATAAACAACACGGCCAATCACCATAAAGCTTGGCGATCAAACAACGAAACATATAGCTTTGTTCTAGCAAACAAGGCGCCTCTTTCTTTTCCTTCCAAGACGCGGTCTTTCCGGAAATATAGTGATTCAACCTTAAAGGGGGATGGTATGACATTTTTTTTCCAATAACGGACGAGCTTTTGCTTTTTAATTTGATGAAATGAGTTTTGTACGTTGTAGGTTTTTTTTTTTTTTTTAAGAATCTTGCAAAAAAAAGTTGGGGTACATGTCGTGGAACAAAAATGAAGGTTACTTTTTTTAAATTCTACAACTTTATTTCTATAGTGCCCACCACGAAGCAATGTTTCTGCTTTTAAAAAATAAAGAAATCTATGCTGGATTCTTCTGTAGTTTTTTAATCTTCTGTACAGCCGAAACGGAAGACTACAGTAACGTTTTTGTCCATCCGTCCGTCGGCTTTTTCAGTGGTAGTCAAGTGGACTTTAAAAAACACGGCAAAATTAAAACATTGTTGCTTCCTTATAGCTAAAGGCTTTCTCGACGTTAACTCAATAAAATAATAACATTTGATCGTCGTATTTAACCACTACACGATGACACGCAACTGTAAAAGCACAAAAGGACGTTAACGACACACATTAGCTTCATTAAAAAAAAACTCTCGACACCGTGTGCATTAATAAATAGGCCTACTCTCGAGCGCAGTTCTCCATTAGCTGCTGCTCTCGAAATTACGAAAGGTAAAAAAAAATTGGACCTATAAAGCTGAGCCTAAAATCCTAAACTAGGCGTAAAGCTAACACATTTTTAACCGACACATGTGATGGTTACTACGTTTAGATTATTATAATAGACATAGGTGTTGCAGTGCATGGTAGAGGTGTGCGCCTCAGCATTTTCATTGAAAGACTGGTTGCCACTAAGTAATCGTTGCAGCCGCTTGTTTTAGTTTTCCTATACCTCTTAAACTTGCAGTACACAAGTCATACGCTTTACTTAATTATTCAACGTGTTATCCCATTCCAGGAATGACTTAATGAAGAAGTGTTCATTTACGATGTCAGCGTGTAACGGTGCTCTCCATCTGTTTACACGACAACAAACGTTGCGTTTTTGAGTCGCATTGTTGATTGGATTTAGGTAGCTTAGTGCAGCGGTTCCCAACCTTTTCCTCAGTATTCCTCCCCATCGAGACCAACATGCAGTGGTGCCCCCTTCCCCCCATACCGCAATTCGGGGTGACACAGGGTGCTCGGGCCAAGGAGGAAAGGGGCCCAAATGTCACACGGCAGGGTGCCAAAAATGACCTAAATTTACGATTGTTTGGTTTACGTAACGTGGCCAGCCCCAGCAAAAATGTTCCAAGGTTAAACCACTGTTTATGATCATGGTTTGCCATTGTTAAACCAATGGTAAATTGGGACCAACCATTGTTATCCAAAGATTGAAACATGGTGAAAGTGTCCTGTTACCATGGTAACTAGTGATCATGGTTTTGAACGAGGTTTAACCAAGTGTAAATTGGGACCACCCATGGCTTAACCATGTTTACCCATGAACTACCCGTGTTTAACCATGGCTGACCATGATCAATTTTTGCTGGGGAGGGGAGGACACTTTTTGTAATTCTTGTAATTTTTTTTTCATAAAATGAATGATACTGGTTAAGAATTGAAAATCGTATAATAATGAAATTTTTAAAAACGGTTGACAGAAGGTCTAAGGCACTTTGAGATGTGCAGTTTGAAATAAAAAAAAATTCACCACTGAGATTTATAGTTAGGCTCCAGCAGCAGCTCGTGCCTCCCAAGGAAAGCGTGCCTCACCGGTTGGGAAACGCTGGTAGTGCATTTTAAAACAACTTATATAATTGAAGCGGTCCAGCTTACATTTGATGATACGTATTCTTTCGTTTCTTAGTCCGATTTTTTTCATCAGGAAAATCAACAGCCAATGAGATGAACGAATCAGTAAAAGGGTGCGCGAAATGGGAGCTGTGACGTCAGACGCGTTTTGAGATTTACAGATGCATCTCGAAAAATCTCGCATGGTGTCTTGCGCTGCTGCTTAGTAATGAGTGGACCGACCCTTACTACCAAAGTTACTTATAATCCAAGGTCCTTGGTAAACACTTTCTTAATAATTACAGAGAACAAAGGATAAACATACGTACTTAACATTTATTCGTGAAGTGAACGCAGCCTTACATACCACTCAATCTCCAAGACTTGATTTATAGGTCCATCATGGTGTCCAAAATTGAACTTGACCACATTTGGAGTTTTGAGTCATTAGGAACGTAGTGAAATGGGCATCACTGCTTTATGGGTAGCAGATCTCCATTATCACAAGTCACTGCCGTATTCGACCATGCTTGTTTCCTCAGCCGGCTTATATGAACTGACGCATTTTCCAGTTGATGATTTCAGCATTTGACGATAACAAGCACTTTGTTTGGAATGAAACAACTAAAGAATAACTAATGAGACGTTCAATCATTAAATTATAGCAAATGACGAAAACAATGAACGAACTTAACTGTTCATTTCCATAAGACATTCACTTCAAACAGAATATTAAATTAGCTAACCGTGGTCGCTTGTCTTCTACGAATATAATTTTAATATTTTCTATGTGCTACTGTGAATATGGGAAGACAAATCGAAAACTTTGGCCACAGGCAGGTTTAGTATTTTATAGAAATGTTTTTCATCTTTCCGCAATTATAAGTAAATAAGTACCAGTTTTCAGAGCGTTGGCCATCACTGCCTGTAGCAATGTCGAGAGAAGCTAAAAAAATTCTAGCTTTGAAACAATTTGTTTTATTGATTTACAATAAAAAATTAAAAAATCCACAACTAGTCTATATAAACATATTAAAAAACACTGAAACGACGGATAGAGTGTTTCCTGTGTGGTATCACCATCTTGTATTTTTCGTGGATAATAGCATGTATTTTCTATGTATTTTCGAAAAACAAAACTTAAAAATATTTTAAACACTCTTTCAAAATCACTTTGATATGTGACGTCTTCAAAAGCTTTGCGAACCGTTATGAAAACTGGTTTTCGTCATCTAAATCAAACCTCGGTTATCTAATTAAATCTTTTTTAACCCTTATCTTGCCAATTTCGTTTATCTCCTTTATGTCAAATCTCGTTATCACGTATATCTAATTTATGACAATTCTTATTTATCTCGGTAATCTCCGATCGCATTTATCCCCTTAATCTAAATTTCCGCTTACCTGACTGGTCTCTAAAAGCGTTCATCTCAATTAGCTCATTGCGATTATCTCATATATGAAAATTCTAGTTACGTAATTTACCTGAAATATATCCAAGAAAAAAAATAACAGATATTAATTAGTATTAAAAAAAAAGCCTAAGTATTAAAATACGGATCAATCCTTTAAAAAACGTAATGCTCTAAAGGAACAGATACAAAAAAAGAAAACATGTAAGTCATCAGCGTCGCTCTAATACGTGCAAAAGAAGCGCTCGTTTTTTTTTTTTTGGGAAGCTGGAGATTGTTTTACGCGTATTCGTACGACGTAATGGTTTACATGTATTATTCTTGTATCTGTTGCTTTAGTGCATTTAGTTTTTTTTAAGGCTTACATCCGTATTTTACCTTAAACGTTTTTTTAATACCAATAATAAGTGGAATCCGTCAATGTCTTCGCACTTCTTAAAAGACGTAGTCTGCTACTACTACTGAGCCGTGATGTACACCAGCATTGTATTCTCAAACAATCACCCAAGTAAAGCAGCACATATTCTTGGGTGATCTAATCTCATACGTGTGGTAACTTATACTAGCGCGTTTCTGGATGCAAAGGTTCTCTGCAACTCCTCCAAGAACCACTAAATTCTACCATATTAAATTTCAGTGTCCTATGGTAATGTACTTGAAGGTACATTCCACCTGCCTTATAACAGCCACGTGCAGATCGCCATGCGCGCATGTTACCATCGTACCGTTTCATGAGACTCGGCGTAGTAACACAATGTCAACTGAGATAGTAGCTGTGTTCCTCTATCTCAGTTGTTCTTGGGCGTAGTAGACGAAACAGCATGAACACAAAAAGTGTGTCGTCGCAAACTGGAAAGACTTTTGTATTTTAACATTACACTTTAGAATTTTTTAATCTAATATCTTATAATTTTTCTTCGGTGACCTATATTGGCATATATAATTTTAATTTTTACCGCATTAGTGTTTAGCAAATTATTTAAAATTAGTACATGCACACACACAGATGGAACATCATGGGTATTGGAAGCACGCAAAGGATTATATAATCGCAGGGTGCTATGAAATTAGTTTCCAATATTCGACAGCAAATCTTGTAGACGCAACATTTTTAAATGGATTTTTAGCCAGGGATTGATCAAGGGTAAGTAAATAGAACTTTGGGGTCGTACTTGATGTTGAAGATCGAGAAAAATGGCGTTGGGAAGAAAGCACCTTTAAAAAACGCATGCGAAGTACGAAATTCGCGTACGCTTTATAGTAATAGCGTCGTAATTTTATAATGTTGCGTTACTAGAATACGCCTTTTTATCGCTTGCTGATATTCGGAGCGAAGTCTCGTTCGTGTGACGTCTTGGTTAATCAGGCGCTAGCGCATGCGCTTATCAAAGGAATCTCACTTTGGTTGCCACGCGGCAGATTAGATGCTCTGGTTGCTAAGCTCTACTTAGACGCGCTCAACTACAAGGATTAGCTCAAAAAAAAA
Organism: Lithobius niger; assembly: GCA_023313725.1. Taxonomy (NCBI): domain Eukaryota; kingdom Metazoa; phylum Arthropoda; class Chilopoda; order Lithobiomorpha; family Lithobiidae; genus Lithobius; species Lithobius niger. The sequence continues at coordinate 8,131 of JAHWFP010223660.1, read as the reverse complement.
AATCAGTGTTACTTTTTTTTAAACTTACGGTTATGCGTACGGGAATCAAATTTCCGTCTCTTGGACTTGTGTTTTGAATCGCAAGTTGGATCGAACAGATATGGTTCTGTCGAATGGATGCAGCCGTTTAGTTTCGGTTTCGCTTGAGCGGTACGGTTGCCTTGACTACAACAAAATGACGACGACTTCGCTTGCCTTTTCGCAGTGGCGCAGTGCACTATGGGGCGAGGAGCGGAAGTCACGTGACTGATGAACTGTGACGTCACAGCTGTACATAGCTCGAGGTTACGTTCGCTGCCTCGCGTCGATGTAATTGAAAACACAGTTATAAAATCCATTCTTGCGTAATTAATATTCATGATGTAGAAACATCGCGTAAATTCCAACCTTTTTTAAGCGTATTACGTAATGATACACAAATTTTAAATTGTAGGGTTTAGTTTTCCTTGAAGAGAGGTACACAACATATTTTGAAGCTGTTTTGTTTCTACCCTCACATCAACACCTTGTTTATTTCGAAAACCACCTTATTGCGTATCATCCTATTAGGGATCTTCTTCACCTTTCGCCCTGAGGGAATTTTTTCTTTCTTTGAACAAAATACAAAACAAGTCAGCAGATTTGTTTTGTATTTTGTTCAAAGAAAGAAAAAATTCTTTCTTCTCAACAACAAGAATGACTGAAAAAAATATCTGTCTAGACGAATTTCGTAAAGGGAAAAGATACCCAGCAATTTTTTTTTCGTTCGTAAACAACGCTGAGGAAATGAAAGAGTGTTGATACGAAACAAACAGCATGACTTGCAGAAAATTTCGTTTGCCAAAGGAGGTGTTGTTTGGAGACGGCCGGAAACAAATGGGATGGACTTCAGTAGTTTAGCTTAAGACTCTACTACAGTACAGGCCGGATCATGGGTGGGAAATAGCATACACGACTAGATTGGCAATATGGCTACCGAAAGCGTCATTGACACCATTGATTTGTCCTGTTGCCGCTTACCGTCGTCCGACGGCGATAATTACTGCTCAAAAGAAACTATCACTCTTTCTCTTGATACTCTTGAACGTGGAGTATTTATTCGATGCCGACAGAAGTTAGCTTAAAGGGGGATTGCCACCAAATGACAAACTCCAGCATCTATAGCCGTTTGCCGCTATCTAGTTCAGTCCAGCCCTTACTTTCAACAGGCGAAGGACTACACAAATAAATTTCTTTTTGCACAACAAACAGCTACGTGCCGCTTTAATTATTGTGTGTAAAGTTGGTGCGTCTACATGCACCAGGAAGCAAGAGGTAAAGTTATGCCTAACGACATCGCGGGCACTTTTTTCCTATATGCCGACTGTTTTGAAACGCAGATTTGAATCGCTAGATGGGCGCCATCTAGTGACAGTGGTATCGTTAACCTTGACCGCTTGCTCCCTGGGCCACGTGGACGCACCAGCTTTACGCTCACTAATTAAGGAGGCACGTGACTAGTTTGTTGTGTAAAAAGATATTTCTTTGCACATTCCTTCGCTTGTTGAAATCAAGTGCTACATAATGATGGCCGAACGCTCGATGCTACAACTGGTCATTCAGTCAATAGGCACCTTTAACTAAGGTAGAGTGGTAACTTTAAAAATTATTTAAAAATTATTTTAAAGCTAATAAATACATATGTCACGCAAATCTGCGTGAAATTAAGATTTTTATTTTTAAAAACCAACACTAGCGGCCAATAGATGTGGCCACCTACAAACAAAAACCGTGTTTTACCGACAGGATTGACTGATGACCATTCGTGCATAGCTTAGGACGCCCTCCATGGTAACGTCTGGCCACACACCTAACTGCTGGCTAGCTGGTTAGTTAGTTGTCGGATAGTCCGACAGTTTCCATGTTAATTTTCATTAATCGAGCGGGAGGGACTTTAGAACCGAAATTGGGCGTATGATTGCAGTAGTATTTGAACTGCACACCTTTTCAGGTTTGCAACCTGGGTGTTAGGGTGCATTGAAAAAAAAAACCCAGCTTTTTTCGGATTTTTTAACAACTTGTGTGTGGAAAACTTGTATGATAAGGTCCTGATTTAGGGTTTGTTTAACATCTCTGTAATGTGTGGCGCAGTAGCAACCCGAACCCACTGTACTGTAACTGAGGTTGGCGCTAATGACAGTGCTGTCGACGTGCCATTATGCTTCCACAAGCGATAAGAAAGTTTCACTACTGTAATTAACGTTTTAAAGTCTAAAATTTTGTTTTTATAATTTAGTTATATTTTTTTTTCTGACTCCAACTTGACTCGGCCTAAAAAGTTATCTATCCTTGGTCTCCCTCCCCCCCCCCCGAAGTTTCCTCTACTCTTCCAACGTGACAAACATCGATTGATCCCTTAAGAATGGGGAATTGTTCCTCATATTGAAAACTACGTCTTCACGTAACGGTTTTCATGTTGTTGTATTTGCAGTAGGAACCACCGGAAACTTGGTTTCAGCCTATCGTGGTGGAATGGTATCACTGCTTTACAAGGCATACACTTGTGGGAAATTAGTTTGTTGCAACTGCCACTTTTGAGTTCGGTGAATGCCAGTTACCTTAACATAGACAAGTCGCTGCAACGGTTTTATTTTTAGATCAACTAAACTGTTTTTTTTTTCTCACCTCGAAAGGTAATTAAAGGAAACAAGCGTTTTAACTTTAAAAGTGTTTCACTGCTTTGTTCAGCCCCTTTCAATTTCGGAAAAACCTTTAAAAACAATGAAACAAAGTAATTAGGTACTTTAGTTAAAGAAATAAGAAAAAGTCACGCGAGTGGAGAAAAAGTGAACAAAAAAAAATTCATAATTTTAGCCAAGCATATTCATTAAGTAAATTCTCAGCCACTTGGATAATTGAAAATTTCTTGGCTGGAAAATTACCTTCGGCAACTTTGCCAAACTACTTTACTGCTTAAAGGGGTTTCGTCATGAAAACGATTGGCATCATGACAGCCACCGTACTTTCGGCAGAAATTTGACAGAAAGTATTGGTCGTTATTGCGTGTGAGATAATATATTACGGCAAACGTCGGGAAAACGGGCCTACTACAAAATTAACGTAGGTAATTAATAAATGCAAAAAGTTGAGAGAGAGAGAAACGAAAGTGTTGTGAAAATTTATTTATACATTCCCTAATGCACGGTGTAATGTAGGATTTAGGCACCTATCCTTATTTATGTCTGGGGAGCGGAAAATCTGAAACTGTGCCCTCCAAATTTTCGATGACCCCTGCTCCCTAGACCCTGAAAGAAAAGTCCCCCCCCATCCTACATTACCAAATATATTGGGCCCCCCCCCCTTCTACAGTCAAAAGGAAGCGTTTCTTATACATTTTCTGGTTAAGTGTAATTGATTTCTCACTGTACTCATTAAAAATTAGCATTTCGCATCGACAGGTTCGCAATATCATTGCGTGAAAACGAGCGTTGACTTAAAATTACGTTCTTGAAAACGTTCTAAAGAACATTCTTTAAACCACCGTTGGCTCGAGATTCATGATTCATGACGGTGGAGTAACATTTGGTGTAAGGATGCATTTCGCGCGGTTCGAGTCAGTGAAAAATGAAAAATGCCCGTGGTGCACAAACATTTTTAAAAAAGTGGTTTTGAAGAACTATTCACCGGATGATACTAGGAATAATGTCAAAATCCTATAAAAACTTACATGAGGGGTGGTGGACGGGGGCGTCTGGCTTGCAACCCCAGCTATGGCGGTTTTTATTTATTTTTTATTTTCAC
>JAHWFP010223655.1:0-10522 GCA_023313725.1 Lithobius niger | reverse complement strand
ACTCCCTTTCGAAGATTCTTTTTACATTTTGACGAGAATTTGCTAATGCGAATATGGTTTTAAAGTTTTTTTGTTTTTGTTTAAATAGCGTGCTGTTAGTGGTCTATCCCGACCCTTGCATGTCAACGTTTCTCATTTAGGCTACTCGGAGCTGCTAGCTATCAACAGGACCCCCACATCAAAGTTACGGGTCTGGGACTATCTACAACAGCTGGACCTTTCCCCCGACTGAAATCGTAAAAAGGTTACACATATGTTAAATATTCGTCGGCCACAATAATTGTGCTTAACCGGTTGGTGCATTCATTAATCCGGGCTGCTTACGTTTGAAGACTTCTATGCCTAACAAGCTGACAGGCTTGCACTACAGTGCTCCTGCTCCGTGCTTGTTGCCGTTGGATTGAAGCTGTTGTTCGTTGGCACTATAAAATAATTGACAATACGCACAAAATAAAAATGTAGGCCGTGCGAGCCTCTTGAGTCCCCGGGCCTGGGTACAGTGGGTCCCCCGCCCCCCCCCCCCCCCCGTTGTAGGGGCCCTGGCTATCAAGTAGCCTAAACTACAAACTACAAACTACAAAGAGATCTTCGTTCTTATTAAAAAGGACCTACAAACAGACGCAAGCCAAAAATCTAAGCTATTATACTCGGAAAGGACTTCATTACGCTTCATTACAAATGAAATGGCTTGTCATTTTTTTTCAACTTTCGCAAACAGTTGATATTTACAGTAAAATGCGCAAAGGAAAAGGTATGGAACATGTTTTGCAATAGAAGAAATGAACCCCCTTGCCTTCTTGCCGGAACTGTTTAACAACGATCAAGATGGAAAGTATAGTGAAATATGTGGCGTAACCTCCTGACAGTCAAGAATCCCCCCACAAATGCTAACAAAACACAGTTTTAATTTTCGGGCAATTGTTTGCGCTCTTGGTCACAATAAAATTTGCTTAAATGAGAATAAAATTTATATCCAAGATCATGGCTGAACTCTAGTTGGCTGTCTCGTCACTTTCGTGTGGTTTTATTCTCATTTTATCATCTTTTACTGTGACCAAGGGCGCAAATAATTGTCCGAAAATTAAAATTTGTGTGTTTTGCTTGCATTTGTGAGGATTCTTGGCTGTTGGGATGTTACGCCACACATTTTAGCATCAACCCACACTTGAAGTTAGGGTTTAAAGTCAGGCGACTTAAACAAGTAACTTTTTTATTTCTTTTTTCTCCGTGGTGTAACGCCGGGGGGGGGGGGGCCCAATATCTAATGGAACAAAAAATGTGAAAATCGTCCAAAATGGGCCTTACCCAATACCCAATATTCTGGTTAGCAATGCTAACAATTGCAACTTTTCAAATATTTTTTATTTTACTATTGCAGCTAGGACACAGAAAGGGCTCAAGCAGTCCAAGCTATTTACATGTTGTTATATGGAAGAAGATATTATTATTTGAAGTAAAACGCGAGTCGATCTAAAAATTTTCCAACTAAAACCATTTCCTTAAAGTCAGAATGTAACCTACTTGTTAAATTTCGGGAGTTATTTTAATGAAAGTTTGTGTTGGTTTTTTCAGTACTTTTTAGAGTAAATAGCTAAGTTAACACATTTAATTACAATAACAGTATTTCCAGGATGTTTACATGAGATCCTACATGTCTGTCTGCCGATATTATCATTCCAATTTTTAGTGTGAGACAATGTAGGGATAGATGGGAGTTGTGCTAAGCCTCTCGTCAGTGAACTCTGGACGATCATGCATTGCTTCCAAAAGAGCCTTGCTATCCGGATCAGTTTCTCAGTTTGTCTTCCCTCCAAAACCAAAAGAATATCTAGTGTATTGTTCAACGTCAAGTGTGTTGTAAAATTCCTTACTTTGTAACCAGGAGCTGATTTGATTTGATTTTTATTCGAGTTCGACGGGCCAATAGAGCCCGCCATTTGCCGCCATATTGCCGCCATATTTGCCGCCATATTGGCACCAGTATGGGTTTTGGAGGGCATAACTACAAGGTGCACTACATAAAAATGGAGGCAAAAACGACGGAAGAGCGGATTTCTCAGGCTTAAAATAACGTTGTTTTCTCCAACAACAAAAAACGCGCGTTTTAGGTCTAAGAAATCACTCTTAACAGCATCGGCTTCAGTATGACGCTGTTCTGTTTCTCTCTGCAGTGCCCCTTGCAGCTAACCCATTAAGGCTCCAGCATAGAGTTATACACAATAATACTACGTCGGGTCACTGCTCTATACTGCCGTACACTCGAGTCTATCTTAAGAAACTACCTTAAGACCAGGAGCCTCACTACGCCTACAACAATGTATAGTATAGCGCCCTGTTAACAAAAAATACCATTGAATAGAATAGAATTTGTTTATTGAGCTCTGGCCCTAAGCCGAACGTCCACTACATATAACAATACAACACTTACCATACAGCATAACAAGCACCGGTACCCAACATCATCAATATAATAGGATGTAGAACTAACTTAATCCCTGGCATACCCCTGACTTAATCCCTGTCATATACCAATAATGCCATTCCATTCCCAGCTTTCAAACTATAGTAAGTTACCTTCCAATATTTATAACTAGAAATTATTCCTCACCTTTTATCGCCATAAACCCCATTTAAGTCAGCATGCCTTCACAATATCATTTACATTCATCCTCATCCCATTAGAGTTATTTATATCAAATTCGGCAGCGGCAGGCGAGTCTCTTAAGCATCTAAATCCTGAACAATAAACACCAATAGCCCTACTACTACTTTACAATTCTTTAATAATTCGTAATTCCGCTCGTAATCCAACCTTCGACGCTATAACAAGTCCACCTTTTTAAAAACAATATTCCGTGTCTATTTTCTTGTTCTGCTTACAACTTACGGGGTTACGTCCCGTTTCGCCAAATCCCGTTTCGCTAAAAAGAAAGAAGATATTAATAGCTTTTGCCTAAAGGGCGAATCCCGTTTCGCCAAATGGTTTTTTAGTACTTTTTAGAGTAAACAGCTAAGTTAACACATTTCATTACAGTAACCAGTATTTCCAGGATGTTTACATGAGATCCTACATGTCTGTCTGCCGATATTATCATTCCAATTTTTAGTGTGAGACAATGTAGGGATAGATGGGAGTTATTGATACTGTCCAAATACTGTTCACGAAATTTTAGGCATACGAAATTTAAAACATGGTTCCCGTGTAATGGTCAGACAGTTATAGACAAACACCCGTTTTGCAGAATAATTTTTTTTTTCAAATTAGGTGCCGAGCTCGCTGCGGTTAAGCACCTAACATCAGAAACCGCAACTAATCACAAATTCCTTCCAATTAGGTATGCCTCTTTAACTTCTGCGATGTTAAATTTTCGAAGAATATTTTGATCTGCGAAACAGGATTCTGTAAAACGGGAATTCCCGTTTGGAAAAGGGTAACCATCATGTGTATAACTAACTATTCTTAAAAGAGAACCTTGACATTGACCTAGTGACGACCAAGCATTCTAAACAATATTTAAAGTAAACGTTTTTTTCCGTCTGTATTGCCAGTTTTCAAAACGCTAATAAATCAATTGGTCTTATTCTGCCACTGCTTGTCTCTGTTAAATGTTTGCCTTTTAAATCCCCATAGCATAGAAATAAGGTATTAAATTTCGTGTACGTAAAACTTTTCAAATTAGTTTTGGTGTAACGGGATTTGGCGAAAAGGGGTTTGGCTTTTAGGCAACAAAAGATTTCATTTGCTTTGTTTTTTGGCTAAACAGGATTTGGTGAAACGGGAGTTCACCACTAGGTTACCAACATGTTCTTTTTCTGTTTACAACTTCCTGTTAGCAATATATTTTTCTTTGACTTACGACTTACTGATAACAGTATTTCTCCTGTAACTTAATGATAGCAGTATTTCTCCTCTAATTTACTGATAGCAGTATTTCTCCTCTAATTTACTGATAGCAGTATTTCTCCTCTAATTTACTGATAGCAGTGTTTCTCCTCTAATTTACTGATAGCAGTATTTCTCCTCTAACTTACTGATAGCAGTGTTTCTCCTCTAATTTACTGATAGCAGTATTTCTCCTCTAACTTACTGATAGCAGTATTTCTCCTCTAATTTACTGAGAGCAGTATTTCTCCTCTAATTTACTGATAGCAGTATTTCTCCTCTAATTTACTGATAGCAGTATTTCTTCTGTAACTACCATCAATTTCTCAACGTTCTGTGTTCGTCTCTCAACTTATTCTATAACTGTGACTGCTGTTCAGTTCCGTTCCAGTTTTCTTCCTGATCTGTTACTTCAACGTTGCTTCTTTTTAAACTGCATTCCCAATTTCCAGGTTTTGTCTTTTGTTTCTTAATGGCCATGTCGGGCGTCAGGCTTAACCACATTCCAATTTCATAGCTTTAGCACTGCGATAATGTCTTTTTTCGTTTTTCGGCTAATGAACTGTGTCTCCAACGTCGTTGTCTCAGAACTACCAACGTTATTTCTTCTTGAGCGATATTTTTATTCCGCTAGAGTTGGAATAAAAACTGGAACATCGCCGATCTACTTTTTTTGTTTTGCTTTGCCAGTCTTCAACATTTTCGTCGGCTTCCATCTGGGTTATTTCGTTAAAAAGATTAGTTTCGTTGCTATAGTTCAGTATGTGTTGCAATTATTATTTTTTTTTACCAGTAAATTAAATTAAATTAAAAATCTGTGTTCCCGTTTTGTGTTACCTCAGACCTGACATCGTTATTCCTCCTTGTATGATGTTTCAATTCTATAGTGTTGCGATCACTTTTTCTGTTATCTTTACCATTGTTCAACGTCCTCTTCCTGCTTAGGCTTACAATGTTCCATTTGCCATAGCCTACTTGGTTTTAGTGACGTCCCAGTTTCATTGATTTTAAGTATTGAAAGCTTTCCTTTTTTTCTTGAGCTATGCATTCTCTAGTTTTACGCTTAGACTGTTGTTCCTCTTTTTAATCTTTTCTGATTTGTTGCCCTCTAACAATGAGACTTTTTTTCCTGTATTCCCCACGTTCAGTTTTCTTGATTGTTTTACTCTGCACTTTACCTTGGCATTAATTACTTATTTAACTTAGTATTTCTAAACAATAAAATTATTAGTAGGAAGCACTATAGCAATCGTTCTTGTTTTAATCAATGTTCTATGTTCTCTTCTTGGGTTGCTCTTTAACGATCAGTGATGTTCCTTCTGCAATGTTCTACGTTCTCTTCTTGAGTTACCCTTTACCGATCAGTGATGTTCCTTCTGTACTGTTCTATGTTCTCTTCTTGAGTTGTCCTTTAACGATCAGTGATGTTCCTTCTGCACTGTTCTATGTTCTCTTCTTAAACTGCCCTTTAACGATCAGAGATGTACCTTCTGCAATGTTCTATGTTCGCTTTTTGAGTTGCCTTTTACCGGTCAGTGACGTTCCTTCTGCATTGTTCTATGTTCTCTTCTTGAGTTGCCCTTTACCGATCAGTGATGTTCTTTCTGCACTGTTCTATATTCTCTTCTTAAATTGCCCTTTAATGACTAATGATGTTCCTTCTGCAATGTTCTATGTTCTCTTGAGTGCCCTTTAACGATCAGTGATGTTCCTTCTGCAATGTCTACATTCTCTGCTTGAGTTATCCTTTACCGATCAGTGATGTTCCTTCTGCACTGTTCTATGTTGTCTTCTTAAATTGCCCTTTAATGACTAATGATATTCCTTCTGCAATGTTTTATGTTCTCTTTTTGAGTTGCCCTTTAACGATCAGAGATGTTCCTTTTGCAATGTTCTATATACTCTACTTGAGTTGTTCTTTAACGATCTGAGATGTTCCTTCTGTGATGTTCTATGTTAGAGCATTTTAGAGTGTGCTCGCAGCGCGACTGGTGGCTAAGGCAATAACACGTCAAATCTCTATGGTCAAGCCATTACAAATCTTAGGAAACTGTTGCTTTAGCTTATAGAGCAGCGATAATAAAGCCATATTGACTACGAGGCTAGCATCTGGAGAGATAGCTAGCTACAAGGGTCACTGGATTAAAATGGAGGGGGAAACAACGCCACTTCTAGTCAAGCCAGTGTTGTTACGAGCGGCTTTCTTAGGCCTAAAAAACGTTGGTTTTTTTCCGTTCCCTTATGCTGTGTAGTTGTAAAAGAAAATATTCCACTTGCTGAAATGCCAGCAATTGCCAACAAATCCCCCCCAAAAAATCGGGCGATTTAGGCCTAAGAAATCTGCTCTAAAAGCATTGGTTTCAGTAAGACGCCCTTCTTTTTCCCCTCCATGTTTACCCAGTGCACCTTGCAAGTATCCCAATTACTGGCTCCAACATAACAGTTAAACATAATAACATGACGTTATTGTCACTGCTGTATATAACAAATGGCATTATTCCCTTTCAATTCACCCGAGTTACTTCGCCACGGGAGACAGGGTAGCTGCGAAGACTCCTAATTCTCCTAATTCACAATGTTATTCTTCGGACAATGTCGTTATCTGTTTTAGCTGTGTTTTATAGTGTTCGCAGCCTATCTTGAGTTCGCCCCAGAACGACACAGATAATCAATTGTATGCTTTTGGTAGCAGAGTGCCTTGTTGATATCCGAGATGGTTACAAAAACAATGGCGGCCGTCGATTAATGCCGCCCCCCTCCAGGAAAACGTAGCCGCTCGTAAAATACCTGCAGGACTCAAGATAAACCGCGTACACAATTATAGTTATCACTCTTTTTCTTTAACCGTAGCTAAACCATGCGCAATGCCTGTTTGGTGTGACGTCACCATCAGTTAGCCAATGACGAACGAGAACAACGGCTGTTTGGCCTGCTGATTGGACTAGCCCAGTCACGTGATGTGCAGGTCACAGCAAACAGCCATGGCACGTGGTATAGCTCTACGTCCATGCCGTCCTTTTAAATTAGGTTTTTCAAACAAACCCTGTTAATTTATCCCGATCTAGCAGTTTCCCCATTTGTTGCACTGCGTAATTTCAATATTCCTTTCTCACTTTTTTTTCATTTTTTTTTTTTTAAAGAATATTACTTACAATTTTACGGAACATCACTTCCACTCCATTTCCTCGTTACAGGATCCAAGAAAACGGGGAAAAGCCACATCGTTTAGTTTCTACAAATCAGCATTTTTCAAACAACCATAATGCTCATTTAGCTCCAAAAAAGATAGAAAGAAGAAAGAAAAAAAACCTCAAGATTCCCTCCGTTGCATCTTCCCACACATTAAGCCAAGGCAATTGCGTTTCAAATTCCTATGAGATAGTTTAAGTCAAAACCTCATCTGTCCGTCGATGGCTGCCATACCCCTAGGGCGAAAGAAATCTCAAGAACAGACAACGGATTGGAGAGGAGGAAGGGGGGGGGGGGGGGTTGTGTGAAATGAGACAGAACAGAAAAACGGGAAAGAAACACATACATGTCTAAAGCGGTGACGAATGTCAGCACGAAATAAGATGACACAGGGAAAACGAAAATGTAGCTGAGTAATGACTTGGATTCGGTCCCCGATGCCGACGCTCCGAAGAGGAGAGAGAGATAGCCGCTGGAAAAATGGAAAAAGATCAACTGTTGAAAAATTACCGACACTCACGTTGATGGTTGTCGATAGCTCCTCTCTGACTCACACCACCATCGCACACACAGAGGTGCATGCATTTGTACGGAAGGCCTATATATACTCGATGTTAAGAGCGAGAAGTCACAAAGAAAAACACGACCCTCTCTCAAGTAGATTGGAATGTGAATGGAACAACACTCTTAAGCCTAAGGGGAATTCTGTAAGTCTGGTATAGCAGCGTTGGAGGGCTTGGATTCACCATGGTGGTGAAATGTCGCAAATGAACAAATATGAACAACACTCACGGAAAAACATAAACTTGGCTTGTAGCTGTAGGGCACTGATACAATGACTATAGTGGCATTCAAGGATCTGCAGGGTCCTGGTGGTTCGAGGTGATGTTGGGTAGAATATGAAATTGCAGAGAAAAAAAACAACAGCAGCAATGACATAGTGTGCGGCTTCCCGTGTCATCATGTAGCCGGGAATAGAACCTGTACGCCCCAAAATGTCAGACGTAGGGCTGAGATTCAGACCTAAATCTCAGCTCAAACGTCTGAGATTGCTGGCTGCTTGGCAAGTCATGTGGGACCAAAAAAAGATGGCAATAAGTTAGTTGCGGGGCATTAAAGGCACTCGGCTTGTGCCGCGGTCGCCAGGAAGAACTGGTGTTAGCCCGTTTGATTGAGTATTGGTCACACCAATCTTACTCATTACTTCCGTTTGAGGGGGGGGACGGTTATCCCTCCTGAATGTCATTTGTTTAGCCGGCCACTCACGGTCCGTCGCATTCTTGTCGATTGTCACCATTTTGATGGTGTTTGTCGCCGTTTCCACCTTCCGCGAGACATTGCGTGTCAATTTTTGCAGGAGATACACAGATACACGACAAGATCTAAATTTGTGATTTGGTTAACATTAACATTTCTGTAATGTGTGGCGCAGTGACCACTAGGTTGTTGCTAATGACCTACTGTCGACGCGCCATTAAATCTTATCCCCCCCCCCCTCCCAACTTGTCAATTGCTCTTAACTTCCTCCTCTGCTGCGATACCTGTCAGCATTTGCGACTGGCGTAAAGCTTATGATGGAAAAGTGGGGATATTGCAGCTGCAAGATACAATTTCTGCGGATTAAACTTAAGTAAGCTGCATTTAAGACACCAGACACGTCCTTTTTTTTTTTTTGCAGTTAGACTCTCACATTTTGTAGCGGAGATTTACTGTTTTAACGTAGAAAAAGACGTTTGGAATGATTGGTATAGTTTAAAGTCCAAATGAACACTTGAAACCGATTGATTACATACGTATCTGTACGTTTACAGAGTCTTAATTAACTTAATAAACATGCTACAACTCGCTTTGGGACCAACTACCACACGAGGAGTGAATCTAATAATTTTGTCATTCAGCCTAAAGTTACAAAAGAAAAACTGCATAAATGCAGCTACCTTGGAAACAAATTTTACAATAACATACCCAACTACATAAAAGATATTACTGAAATTCATCGTTTCCAGAAATACCTGTTTCGGTGGCTACTGGGTATCAGTACTGTGGCCCTTGAAAATTTATTTAACGTTATAAGCTGAAAAATACTTTCAGCACTTTTTGTTATCTTCATTTTCTTTTGTTTATTTGTAGCATGTTTATTTATTTTTACTGTTGTTGATTATTTTTTCTACGATGCACCTTAACTTTGCATTTATTACTAATGATTGTAATAACTGCATTTGCTAATAATAGTAACTTTGCAGTCGCTATTATTAAAAAATAGTAATTTAAAATAGTATTAAAATAGTAATACAAATAGTAATAAAAATGGTAGTAAAAATAGCTAATAAAAATTGTAACATTTGCTTATAACAGTAGTAATAATTTTATACTGTTATTACTGTAATTTTTTTTTCTACGATGCACTCAAATTTTGCAATTGTTTCATATGTTGACATTTGTAATTCTTGTATTTTAAGATAATTTGTATTATGGTAGCCAACACACCACACGCGAGCATTAGTTCTTGTGGGGTGAGGGCAAATACGGTGTTTTGTACCTTTTTGCCTGATTCAATAAACCAATATTCTTCTTCTTCTTACGTATTGGACATCAAACCGGCATTTCGACAAAATTAAAGCCCCTTTGACGGAAATGCTGTATCAGCTTCATTGTCCACAGCGCTCAGCAAACACGAAATCTACGAACTTTACTGTGTGCAACGTCATCACCTGACACAGGAAACCTTGTCATTTCTGTGCCATGGACTCTAAACAACGGTACCTAGGCAATTCATCCTAGACAATTTGTCCTGGGACGTTTCTTCCCCGGACAATTCCGTCCAAGTTCGTACCAGCCAATTCCTAACTAATTTCTTTACAATTTGTTGTTGTAATAGTTTCGAGTGTGCCCACGCGTTAAAAAAAAACACACCTGTTTTAAGTAACTTTAATGCGTGCTGCTTACACTTTTACTTTCGTTAAAATTAACATTTATTGTTTTTGAATAGAGTTAAAGTTAGAAGTTCAAGAAAGACAAACAGACAGTCGTTGCGTGATAAACCTAAAAGTTGGTGTACTGACGGCCGCAACTCCAAAAAGATGAGATCATTAATACATATTGTTGCATTCATGATTACGAGCGTAACCATGGAACGACCGTTTTATCTCCCTATAATCGTCATTAAATCCCGCAAGAGGCGAGATTATACGAGATCTTGTAGGCGGCGAGAACTTGCGTAATGGCGGCGATTAATAATATGGTAAAACATAATAAGCAAAGGAGTCGCTCAACTTAATCCGTCGTCGACTCCACTTTATAACTCGCATTCTTTCAAAGTTCTTAATTAAAGAGTTCGACGGATGATTAAGCTGTTAAAATTGCATTTTTTCCGCCTTTTAAATGCGAGCCACGCGCCAATACAGGAACGAAATAATAGGCCTAATGGATGCCACCAAATTCATCATACGG
>JAHWFP010223652.1:4817-19936 GCA_023313725.1 Lithobius niger | reverse complement strand
GTCCCGGCTCCATATGTGGAACTGATATATTAAAAACAGTTTGGGCCTAATTGTTTCTGGTGACTAAGCTTTTTGTTTACTTTTTTATTCGACTTTTAGAATAGCTAGGCTACGTAAGCAATAGTTTAATTTTCTTTAAGTGTTCTACTTTCGTTTATGGCGGAACATTTCTTAAGTTTTGGGAATTTTACCTCTTAAAGAAAAAAAAACAATACTTGTAACAATTTTTCTGTTCAATGGGTTACCCACGGTAGATATTTTAGAAGAACAACTCTTCATAGCCATTTTTTTTTGGGGGGGGGGGCGGGCGATTTTTCCCGTAAAAAAATGTAGTTTTGATCTGTTTTTAGTTTTCAAATCTGTAAATAACTCTTTAGGGTCGTTAAAATCAAATTTTGCATCTTCAGGAAGGGTGCTGACCCCCTGAAAGCCCTTCCCTCCTCCTAACTAGGATCCACAGCAATAAATAATCAAAGACACATTAAACACTGCAAATTTTTTTTTTTGGGGGGGGGGGGGAGGGGGTTACTCATGCCCAGTTCTTCATTTTGTCTTGCGAAAAAGCCTCGATTTTGGAAATTCCACCACAGTAAATTTGGTTCATTGACCCCGTGGTAACCCACATCTTAACTATTTGACGAAAATTGTAAGATGACCAATAGAAGAAATGTGGAAATTGTCCAAAATTCTGTAATAGGACCACTTTTTAAAATTTGACTCGAAAAAAATCCTCAGCATAGCACCACCTGAGAACAAATTTTCATTTATTTTTTCATGGCCTTTTGAATCTAAAAGTAGATTATGGATACAAACCTGTATTCTGTAAGACATGATGATCATGTACCTGAACATTGAATGCAACTGTAAACCCTGATTTATAATCTAATGCTTGAACCAGGCAACCCTAGTTTTTAGTTATTTTAATAACCTACACAGTACGTCAGATTTTGAGCAGAATATAATAAAAGTTAAATCCCCGTTTGTGTTAATTTTTGGACACCATCGTTAATCAGTCAGTGAAATGTAGTTTTTATGCCTTAACTCGATTTTTCATAAGTCTATTATGCTTCTTGTGAAATATGGTATATTTACCATTGACAGTGAACAGGAATTTTGATTTTTTTCTCTCTTTTTTTTTTGTGTGCTTAAGAGTTTATGTCTGCCGCAGACGGAAATCCCGAAACGACGGCAGCCACTATGAGCAATAAATTACGATCTCTTGGACGGTCGTATGCTGCATCTCAGAAATATTTTCCACTTGGTAAGTTTGTCATCGCTTTGAAGTATTGTCTTGCGGGAATGTTCTGATCACTTAGCTCTGTTTAAATATAGTACGCTTTTGTTAGATTTTGCAACTAAAAGCCTTGCTTTACATGGCAACAAAATTGTGAAAAGCAAAATTTAAAACAAAATTGACAAAATAAAATAAAAACTGTAGCTATTTATGCAATGTTTATACTTTGAATAGGCTATAGTAGTTCTCTGGCCAACACTGATAATGTCCACCCTCCCCCCCCTGCCCTTTTCTGTAAGACAACAGACAGCCTACTGTAAATTGCTTGAGATTGATCAGCATGTTCCCGCACAGTGTTGTAACGGCAACATTGAAAAATATTAAGGGTCGGCCACCTTGCTCTGAATTCTGATTTTGGGTCACAAAATTAAGTAAATACATCGCATGCATCTTGATTACTTTTACATGCAAACACTAGCGGTTCTGACCGCCATAGAATCACTTGCATTTGTTTGTTAGTTGTTGCTTTTCAATTGGGAATTAGTTGGATTTCAACAAAATACCCCAAGTTTGCGTACACTTTTCCTTCTGTCATCTGAAGCAAACGAATGCTCATATGACTGAACAGGCTAAATGTTGACCCTTACTAGACCTTTTAGTAGGAGAATATCCCTTCATAATTTTCTAATGGCAATTAACCAATGGGAAGCCAGTAAATGGCAGCCACCAACCGATCATACCTCCTTAACACAAATAAAACGTGCACAAGGTATTTTATCAGGTGAAACTGTTAGCTTTGTTCCTCCATGTTTTTACGATCGAATCGTGTGGTTTCCAGGTCGTCGCCACATAATGCATGTATGACATAACACAAATATGAATTTCTAAACAAATACGACGTACCTGTTATTCATGTGAGGCATAATTTTGACGTCCCAGGAATGTACGATTAGTGTTTGGTTACCATGGTGACAGAACGATCAGCCAGCATCAGCCTTCTGCCCAAGTTTGTTAGGCCTAATTGCCGCTAATATTTGAAGCAAGGTGGTGCAAGGAACTGTAAAATTCTAAATGCAGTACTTGGAATTAAAAGTAAAGAGTTGAAAATAAATTAATAACGATTGACGTAAAATTTAGTATTGTTGGGGATCATATTCTATTGCAAATTTAAGAAAGAATGTTTTCATTAAAAATAAAACATGTATTTACTTTGGTTAATGCGCCATGACTGATACTGTAATGTTCATCCTACAACAATCGTCAGCTGACATAGAGAGCTAGGCTACTTTCGGCAAGTTTGATGGATCGTTGGGGAAGCAAAACTACTTAAGAGACGACATGTTCTCATTTCAAAAGTCACTTGATCGTAGTTTAAGTATCGATAAATGTTTTCAATCCCTCGTTGCATTCTGAAGCGGATAAAAAGACCTCACGCAAGCGCTCGGCATTTTTTCAGCTTCGGAATGTAACTCTGGGTTGAGATCATGTATCGATAAAAATCTATGCCCTCGTCCCATTACTACTGACAAATAAGTCTTTAAGTTGAGGAGAAAACCCCGGGAATCGTTGCCTGGAAACCTCTGATCATCACAAGGGGCCAAGGTGATTTCTAGAATTGCCAGAAAAGATCCAATAGCTACTGACTAAAAGAGGCTGGCACTGACGGGTAGGGACTTTAACCGGTCTTCCGTAACACTCGCAATGCTATGAAAAGTTTGTTAGGGTCACCAGTGCCCTGCCAGAGTCCTCTTTCCAGTTACTGACTTCTTCAGGCATATAGTCTGAACTCACCAACAGCTCAATCACGACGATGTAATCTTATCACATTGGCTGTCAGGATAGCTAGATGACTGCCTTATCTGCCAGATGTCCTGGATTCAAACTTGGGTTCTTCCCGTCTCCACACATTTGGGAATAGGAGAGGCATGTTCGTGCACCTTGCTCATGCCAATTGTCACGTAGATTTGGACAGAGAGGGACCATTTTTCCTACAAAATCTCCTGTAACAGCTGTAAAAGACATGAACTTTAATCCATTTACTGTATTCCCTTTTCAAGTCATAGTTGGCCAAGGCACGTAAGGGGTGAAAGCGATTTATAGTACTCAACGACACTTCAATAAAAGGTTAACTAGAATGAAGAAAATAAAAATTGTATTTATTCTCATGACAATGTTTAGAAAGGAGTAAATTGAATATGCTGCCCACCCCGCTGTTAGACGTTTCCAGCTGTGTTTGTTTTACAGTAAAGTAGTGTTTTCTTTTTGCCGATTTAACAATAATATAATAATAAATTGAATCTTATAAATTGAATTTTATTTGCAGCTTACATTATTAAAGCATTGGAGCAAAAAAGTGCTACATGTGCGTTAGACCACGCTTGGGTGTTTACTGCATTGCACGACATAGACGTTCCGTTCACCCGTCTGTTGGATGTCTACGACAGGCTATACAAGTCAAAGGTGAGTGCTTAGCGATTGCTTTTTCATGTTGGTGAACCTATCGTATGAAGATGGGTCACTGTTTCCTGCATCTTTGTTTTATTTCACAAATAGCTTTGTTTTATGTGAAAAACTTGAACCAAAACTACACTTTGTGTTGCTTGCTAATAACTACTCAATCCAAATGTGGCCAAAGTCAACTGGAGTGTACATGACCATCCTAGTCTTTTGAGTTACGTGTGTGTCCTTTGCCATGGTTCTCGATGCATTGTTGTTACGTGATGGCATACTTAATTATTGCCGCGAAGGCTTAATTTTGACTTACCATTGCTAACTAACTATACCAGTGAAACGTCGTTGAAGTACAGACCCAAAATGGATTTCATTATGCGACTTCTTCCTAAATATATTTTTTTCCATTTGTAGTCTCATGTTTAGTTATTGTGCTGTTAACTTGTTTACTTCCAAGTTTTATTTTGTACTTTTAATGACATCTTCAACATTTCAAGTAAAATAACATTCAAACAATGTATGTTATTGTTTATGTTTTTAATTTCAGGATCCCGTTTGGCCGTCTATGCGCCAGCCTTTGCACTTGCTTTGGGTTTTGAGCCGTTTAATAGAGACCTTTGCAAATAATCCATCACTTGTTCCTTCACGTGAAAGGTATGTTTGCCTTTTTGTTTTTGCGAGTGTGTATTTTGTGAAAGCAATGTAATGCTCTGTTAAATTTGATAGCGGTGGCATTTACTTATCAAATCAGGGAACCGGCCGTTATTGTAGAACTGGTCCCTACACGCATTTTAGACAGTCTGCCATGATTTGTCGTGTTTGCCTCCGATAATTTTCTTCGAACTTTCTAATAACACAGGGTTCGTGCGGATCCTTGAAATCTTGAGAAGTTTTGAGCGATAAAAATTGATTTCCTGGCCTGGAAAAGTGTTCCATATATTTTTCGAATCTGAAGATGCTTGCAACTTTCTATGTGTTTTTTAACATACCATATTTTCTCTATTTGTTATCCCTGGCATCAATTTTTTTGCAGTGAAATTTGACCCGGCGTTAAATGAAGGTGGGCGATAAATAAAGGCCTGTGCAAATTTTTATAAACTGGCTATGTGAGGCAGCTACACAAGTTTTAAAGGCGTTGTAATGGCATTATAGTAATACTATTCCAATAAAACCCGTTATAACGATAGCTCTTGGGTCTTTAAAATTTAACGTTATACCTGGGATATCGCTATGCTGTGTGTGTTTGAGGTCCCGTGTTGGTGAAGTACATCATTAAGGTTTCGATATGGGTTGTTGACAATAACATGCTCATATATGAAGCCACCTATGGCGAATTCGATGTGTAGCTTCTGAACTACACAAGATATTGACGTAAAGTAAATTGGAAAGTTGTGAGGAATCGTTGGAAGCACAAGAAGCAGAACAGAAATTGCATAAAAAAGGAAAATATTGGCAAAAGAAGTTGGGTATGCAGAGAACTTAGAGAAGCCATTCAGGGGCAGCACGTCACACAGAAATAGTTAAACCATCAAAGGAAACAGTAACAAGGATAGTGTACATTCTTGCCTGATTTTGCCAATACTGTAAATGAATGTATGCTACAGTTCGGCAGATGTCAATAAGCCTACCAACCCCAACGCATTTAGTGCACCCTGTGTGAGAAAACGACTACAGTATGTATTGCTACTTTTTAAATGCTCGATGGTAATCAACAGGTCAATTCTTTGTAGGTGAGAAGTCTGGGTAGTTAGAAATGAGTAAGATCGCCCTCCCCTATCCAGCACGACTGCCTCGTATGCCAGAGGTCCCGGTTCTACCCTGACTTCAGCCACTCCTAGCATTTTCGGGAAGAGAAAGGCCCTGTGCTGCCGCCTGCTCACGTCGGTTGTTACATGTAAAAGATCTTAGGCATTGCCAATTGGAATTACTTGGTAACAATTTTGGTCTTGTCTTATGACACTATGGCTTTGGCTGGGAGCGCGTCAAAGCACCAAAGTGGGAGGGGGGGGGGGGGGAGATTGTATGACCTGCCTACTTCCCAGACCTGACGCCTATAGATTTCTTCTTACGGGGATTAAACTACAGTGTTCTTTGTCCTGTGAACAACATCGATGAGTTATGAGAAAGTATCCATGCAAATGCACGCACTATGTATTACCATTGCAGTCTGTCCATCTTGGGCAGAAAATCTTACTCTGCGCTGCTAGAAATGGTTGACATTTGTAAGAGTTGTAGTATGGCTTACGTTATTTCCTGTTTTTTAGCTGCCCTCTGTGATGTTGGCTGCGCAAATGGCGTAGACAGAGGAAAGATCTAAGTTATGACTGTTGCTACTACACCCCTCGACCCTTCGGTAAAAGGTTATTGTGTATTACTATTATTTTTTTTTGGGGGGGGGAGGTTGCTTGCATAAGCTATAAAAGGATGTTTGTTGTTTTACGTTATTGTTTCGTTTGATAGTTCAACCTTTATGTTTTTCTGCATTTTCTCTGCACCACCCAACTTCTTTTGCCATTGTTGGTTTGTAGGTGATTTCTGTTCTGCTTGCTGTGTTGTACTAGTCCAACGTTCTCCCACATCTATCTAATTTACTTATGCCAATATCTTGTGTAATTTGGCAGATACACATTGGATGACCTTGAATATGACCTCTTATGTCACTTTGGATTCCATATTTTATGTGACTTTTTATATGATTGTTATTGTCAACAACTCTTATCCAAGCTTTTATGATGTATTTCACTTTTGGTCATCAAATTTGTATTTCAAATTTGATCTTTTGTTCAACTCTTTTGGCTTTTGGTTACATCATAGGTTAAACTCATTGAGACGACGACGTGATTTTGAGAAAAGCGTGGGCTTACTGCAGCAGTCTGCTTGCTACTTATTCCCTCCTCCCTGCAGAGGTTATGCCCGGACGCTCTGTAGGTTGGACATTTCTGACTCATGACTCATCACTCAGCTTGTCTTGCCATGTTGTGCAGTGTCGTATTAATGGGGTTAATTTTTACGCAGCGTTTTAAAAAGTACAATTCTATAAGCGGTTTCACATTATAATATGACGACACAGCACGCCACGGCTAAGTAATGCTTCACTGTATTCAACATATTTCTTACTATCTCCAAAATACTTCTCTTTAGTTTAGGGCAATAACCCACTTATTTAATGCTCAAAATGCACAAACTTAAACTAAGCTATACTTAGCTCCAACACCACCTGGCCGCACAAATGCTTGGGCATCGCCCTCTTAGTTCTGTCGATGCTTCCTTTGCTCCGTAAAACTTTGGTACAAATTTTTACGTTCGAATTGTCCCAACCACTAGATATCGCCTTAGAAGAAGTTGTTTCATGCAGACCCCTTAAAGGCCCTGGTGACGAACACCCAGCGTGGAGGAAATGGTACTTTTTAACGAACTCGTGCTACGTTTGCTTAAAATATTCACCAGCCACCATAAGCAAATTTTGCGGTCATGGAAAAATTCGCCCCAAAAGGCCGTACAATGTGCTCGTTCTAGTGCCTATGAATGCTCTTCACGTAGCAACTCTATTACTCTTTAAATACCGGCAACCGGCGGTGACAGTGGTGAAAACTTGACATTATTACAACGGAGAAAACACACTAGCACCACCTAACTGTAGTGATTAGAAAAACTACACTTGAATTTTCGAAGAAACGACCGTTCTTCTTTTTCGGAAGTATTACAAAAACGAAAATAAAAAGCGTTCGACTACATGCTGTAGCGGCTAGAGCAATAAAAGTTTAAATGTCAAGCATACGCGTCTGGACCACTGATGTTTATGTGTCTATTGCGCTGTGCGAGGAGGGTTGCTGTTGGCGTGGATGCAGCTCCCATTGGTCGTCAAATTTGTCGGCCAACTCTGGGACGATTATTTTTTCGACATTTTCGTATGTTGGGCCTGTCAAATTCGTGAGGGGGACACGGCGACGAGAGAGAATCTGATGGCAAGAGATTCAAGTGCTCTTAAATGAGCTTTCTGTTTGGTGTTTGAGTGGAAAAGGACTGAGGTTTGATCCCATGCTATTTCGTGTGTGGTTTTTTTGTTTATGTTGAGCAATTCCGTTTTGTCCTTCTCGCACAGCGTGATAGACACATAAAGATCAGTGGACCAGCCGCGCATGCTTGACATTTAAACTTTTATTGCTCCAGCCGCTACAGCATGTAATCGAACGCTTTTTATTTTCGTTTTTGCAATACTTCAGAAGAAGAAGAACGATCATTTCTTCGAAAATTCAAGTGTAGTTTTTCTACAGTTAGGTGGTGCTAGTTTGTTTTCTCAGTTGTAATAAACTCTTATTACTAACGCATTGAAACACTTTTTGGAGATCAACCGGGTAAAATTTTGGTGTCGGAAGACGGTGCAAATGGCAAAATGTGTTCCCCTGCTAAGCCAGACATAAGCCTAACCTTCCAGTCTGTCCCGTTCTTAGACATAATCGACGTGTAGATTCATACTGCATCTGTTCAAAACTTGCCCCTTGACTTTGTATGTTTAGTCACAAACTACACACAGGGAGCACACAGGTCGCCAGTATGACCCTGGCTGAAAATCATTGATTTGTCGACAGTCAGATTACTGAACACGAACTCCTTTTGGTTAGTTCCAAGATGGCGCCGTCGTAACTAGAGGAAGCGGCTGTAGGGCACCCGATTGGTACAGTGCACCCACCCTAGCTCCAGGTGCAATCTGTCAACAATGCAACTGTGTGGAGGGAAGTTACGCCTCAATAGCTGGTGAATAAGTCGCCAGGAAAAAGAAGACTTGTAGTACTAGAAAGTAGGCTGTACACTTACTACAAAGGGAAATCACATAAACATGCCTCTACGCTTTCTCATGCTGTTGATGAATTACGAATAGTGGGTCAGCCTGGGACGTGGCTAGATTCTGTGATGTGCATAGTCTGGGAAAGTCCCCTCGCCGCTATTCGAATTCTCTGCTACGACGTTCACAAATGGAAAGTGATTTGGTCGTAGCACAGGAATTGGCTTTTCACCATAGTGCACGATCGTACTCCGTGGTTCGTGATGAAGAGCACACAGGTCGCCAGTCCCAGCCGATCAGATGATGGGACTTGGTTGACAATGTTATTCCTGTTTGACGCTCCACTAGGCGGTCGCCAGGGTAGGGCGACGAGGGTGATTTCAGTACTAATGACCAAAGACAAAGTTCTTGGTTGCCCCATAAGGTGCAACCAACTTCGTGCCACTATCTCAGATAAATCGCGTCGGTTGCCTAAGTTGCGACGGATGCCGCAATTACAATTTTAGAAACACTGATGTGTCTCAGTAGCTTCCAAGTACACAGTTGTATTGTTTAGATAAGCCCATCTAAGTACCACTCAACCTTTCAGTCTTTGTGGCCCTCTTTGTTGAGACGTAAGGAACCACACATTACTAGAAACCACCCATTTTAAGTAACAAGGGTTCTCTGTCTCGGCATTAAGGGTCATCATTCCTGCTCCTAGGGCAGGTGGGTTGTTCCTTTTGAAAAAGAAGAAGAAACGTCTGGGAAAGAGGACATAGTTTCTCTGCCTTCCGTTCTTGACTTCGTCATAATCGTGCTTCGGTATGGTCCAGCATCATGCGGCAACCTGGGAACGGATTACGTCAGATATATATGTCGTCTTGATAATTCCCAATGAATATGTTCCGTCCAATCCAGCACTTTCTGTCTTTCCACCCTCATAGAGTGCCAACATTCCCCCTAATCGAGCACTGGAATCCGAGGTTCAGAAGCTTCTCTCGTAAGGCGCAATTCTTCCCTCTCCTCCAAACACTCCAGAGTTCTACAGTCCTTTGCGAGTGATGCCCGAAAAGAATTGAGTAACTCTGTTGATTTTGAACTTTCTACGACTCAACAGTTTATAATTGAAAAATCATTTCAAGATGGAAACAGTGACATATTTCTATCTTGCCTTTTATAGGTGGGAATGAATGTGCCATATGGATTAAAATACCTCGCGAAGTGCACCAAAAAAACGCAATTGGCTACTGAGGTACTGCTCGAATCGTTTATTAACCCTTATGGGGCTGTATTTAAGTGACAGCCAATCTATGTGGTTTAGCTCGTATAGCCCGACATCACAAGCTGTTCATTGATGGACCTTGATAGACAATCAACTACGGGGTGTACCGATTCACTGCTCTCTCTCTCAGATTTCCTCCTGTTCACGGACGCTACTGCGTTAAAGTGGGGAGCCCATCTGAACGCCCAGAAGGCATCACGACTCAGATCGACGGAAGAGCAGCCACTTGTAGCTTCATGCAATCATGCATGCGGTTCGTTCCTGGTCGTCAATCCTATCCGGGAAGACTTGCTATTATGTGGACAATACCACTCCTGTGGTGTACGTCAGGAGAGGAGGGTAGACACAATCCAAGTCTCTGATGGGAGACTTTTCCTTGCTATTCGACCTGTGCTCCCTTCGTAACGTGATGCTTCTACCCAGTCACATTGCGGGGCGTTGAATGTACTAGCCGACGAGCTCTTCCATTCAGGCAAGACCATCAACGACTGTCTGAAGTGCGGAACCCCATTCGTGGATCTATTCGCTACTCGGCTAAATGCACAACTCGAGAACTCCCCATTTTCGAAGCCTCTAGCATAGGCCACAGATGGCTTTAGCATGATATGGCGAAGAAAGACCGGATCCCCCTTACGCTCTCAGCAGATCTTCTGACTCGGCATCGGGAACAAACACTTCGTTTAAACCCCACAGTTTCGTTAGAGACTTTGAAGACCAGCTTACGTGAGACAGGTGTTTTCTTCCCCGGTTACATCCCGACTCCTGCATTGTCACAGGGCTTCAACCATTGAGGTCTTTTAGGCGAAGTGGAGAAAATGGTGTTACCCCGTGCTACCCCCTCCGAGTCTTCCGTTCCATTCTTTTCAGAGCTTTTCAAGCTGACCTCTCCCTAGCTGCCATCAAAGGGTACCACTCGGTTATTAACTCCGTCTTAGACTTCCTTGGGAAGACAAGCATCTTTCACAGTAATGTTATTGCACAGCACATACATGCTTTTGAAAACGCCTGTCCCAAGGACCGTCCTTTATTCACGAAATGAAATTTATCTCTTGTGCTCTCCTCTTCTCTGGACCTGATCTGAACCTTTGTATTTAGCCCATCTGTTTCATTTAACCCAGAAATCTGTCTTTGTTGTGGCACTTGCTATTCATCTTGACAGCTACTTTGTCTAGGAAAGATGGAGGTATCCGTTTTGCGAATGGCTGGTGGAAGGTTACTCTTCTATTCCAAGCCAATTTCCGTGCCAAGACCCTGTACCTGATAGTGGAACTTTTGAGTGGTATGTTCGTGCAGTACGTTGCTATTTACAGTATACAGAAATTCCACCTACATCTTCAAAAACTCATGAAAGATCCCTACCACGTATACCCCTATTCCTACATGTAGAAAAAGACACCAGTCCCTGTAAAACTCGTGGTGTGCATTTGTGGCATTAAAACGATCCTATGACATGCCCCCCCCCCCCCATCACCCCCCATCTCCTGAACTGCGTGCTCAGATCTCTTTCTGGGCATTTGCTTCCGAGGGGGGGGGGTGCCACTAAGTGAAGTAGTGTTACTGCTCTTAAAAAAAAAACACCTTCATTACCACTATTAAAGGGACACAGGTAGTTTTAATGGAGGTGACAAATTAACAGAGCGTATAATAACCGGCAGTTGTGTTGGAAAGTACTTGACCAACGGCGAACTGCCTCGGAAAAAAGAATAAAGCATGACATCAGGTGAGTACTTTATTTTGAAAATGTTATATAAATACCCCTGTTATGTATGCAAGCCCTGACTTTGTCCTATCACCACCAATAGGATAAAGTCAGCCTAAACTAACAGGAAGTATTTTGGAGATAGTAAGAAATGGAATTTTAATACTATAAATTTGTATTTACTATCCTAGAATACTTTAACCCAACCCACTCTTGCTGACCCAGAGTGTTCATGAGCTATTGTGATGCTATGCTTTGATTGCTGGATGATGAGCAAATAAGCTGCCTGGTGGTTTTGCTAAGTATTGCTTAAGTTTTAAATTTAAGCATTTTTGGCATTAAATACATGATTTAAGCCTAAAACTGATCCGATTGCCCCAGAAGTAGAATTTTCTGCCACTGTCTGCGACATCAATTGTCGGGAAAAAATTATCTGCAGCTAATCTGTTTTTTTTTACCGTATTGTTACCACATATTTTTTAGTTTTTACTGAATAACTTTTCACTGCTTTATCCCATTGATCTGGCTCTTCCACCAACAGAAAGGCCCCGTCGTGTCGGTTAAAATGGTGTATTGGAATGTCCAAAAATCGATCAAAAATTGACGAAACGGCAGAAATTTGGTCAAAATGGCACTTTTGTCTGCGACATAGTCGCACGTCGCACCCCTTTCTGCCTTCGGGCCGATTGCTAACGAAACACGGTAGTTCGATACTTTTGGTTGGGCTAAAATGTGCGTGGGGACGAGGGCTACCCTGACACCGAGAGAGAGGTTTTTTTTTTCACAGCAGTTTAAACCTCAGCAGGGTTTTGAAGGGTGCAAGGGAAGGGATGTTTGTTAAAATACAAAAGTGATGTATTTTTTTCAGGCGATCGATGGGAACACTCTGCCTAGACCACATTGCGTCTTACCTTGTGGACCTACAGGCCTTGGGAACAGCGACTGGCTTGGACAACCTTATGGCCGCCTTCAGAGACGTGCAAGCTCGTTTAGAAAGGCTTGTAGGTTAATTATTTTATTGTTTGTAATTTTCATTAGGGAAAGAAAGAGATTGCCATTTCACGCTGAAAACTGAATGGCATTAATTAATTTTGTGTACATTTTACATCGTTACCAGCTTTAATAAAGAATTTTACAATTTTTTTATTAGATTGGAGTGGAGAGCTTTTATTTTTTTCTTACATGTACGTCAAGTGTCAAATTTTAGCTAATACATTATTATAAACCACAAAAAAAAGCTAGAAGCTAAACGTTGCTGCAAAAGTTGGGATGGGTCAGTAAACTGTGTGTAGCTAAAATTGCATGCTCGATGCAGTGGCAGCTGTAGGATATTCTGAAAGAAGGTGCGCTGTTCAAGGCGCTGTTCAGAGTACGACAACTGAATTACTCCTCTGTCCACTGCAATGTTGGAGCTCGCTTGATCCGGGTTGATTTCTTGAAAAAGTGTATTCTAGTTTTTTAATGTATGGTGCAGCTGTTACTTTGAAGTTGAACGATGCTCTTGCAAACTGGACGACACGATTTGCACTAATTTAGCGTTGCAAGGGTAATAACAACTGCTTGTTACCTTTCATTCTTTAATCCTTTCCTTTCTAGATGGAAAGTTACGGCAAAATTGATGACCAATGGCTCTCCTTCCTTTTTTGATATTTATAGACAAATAATTTTTAAAGTCAACACAATTTTTATTTTTCCTTCTGTGGGTAGGAACAAAAAAAAATTATTTTATATTTATTTTTGGTGGTGAAGGGGGTTGTACCTGCACCCGGTATACTTCTCTGAGACATTATGTTTAATTTGATTTACACTCACCTTCACCAAGTTCAAGATATTAGATCTTCGCAAACTCTATTTCACAATACATTTACTGGGGCCTTCGAATCCCACCATTAGCCATTTAGTAAGCAGAGGGGTTAGTGCGCACCTAGAAACGCATTGGAACGCACAACGTCATAAATATGGGAGGATACGGCAGGTGCCGTTATTCAAAACTGAGAACGGACTGAAACTTAGAGCCCGATGAAAACAGATGTGAAGCGGTTATACCACCAAATTTGCTAAAGCTGTCGAAAATTCGCAGGATATTGTGAGATCGAGTTTGGGAATATCTAATATCTTGAACTTGGTGAAGATGAGTGTAAATCAAATTAGACATAATGTCTCAGATAATGTCGAATTCTTTCATCGTTAAGTTTTAAAACTTAAGTGTGGTGGTGTTCCAATCGTTAAAGTTAGTGACAGAGTAAAGTGCTTCCTGAGATGCCGTGCCATCATCACGCCGGCCGTGCAGTCGATTGAGACATCGTTTTGAGTTTGTAAAAAAACAGGTATTGGTAATTCCGACGACCGATTCGAAGGATTGAGAAGTAATTCTGCCATAACCAGTCTTCCTGTGACAATCTTCCAGCCACCATGTCCTTCTATAACGCTTTCACCTGTTCATAATGGGAGGATTTATATAAAACTGTTATGTACAGCAACAAGGTATGGATCAATAAATTTTTCAACGTTCGTCAACCAAAATCACAATAAAAACAACCAAAGCCAGCTTGTGGACCATGACAGGAACATATACACCAAAAACTATTTTCTGTCTGCTGCTACATAAGCCATAGCCTAGGATAATATTGATGTCTCGTATTTCTTAACAATTTTAAGCAATAATAACACGTAATATACTTTGAATTTTAACGTTCCTTATGAACGAAAGTATTACGACCCAAATTCTCGGTGGGACGAAAAAATGTAAAAGTACAATTTTCAAATATTCTCTTATCAAAACGTCAGAAAAACAATTTAAAATTTTGTGGGCATAGATTTCTACTAGAATTCCACTTCTGACACCATTGTAATAGAGGCTATTGTACTTAATTAGCACGTAAATACAATTGCCTATACCTTCGTCAGAATTCAAAAAGAAATTAGCTGTATGTCAATAAACAATTAGAAATAAGAGCAGGACGAGACTTGAATTCCTTTTCCACGCTCCGCAGGTATTTTCATGCAAAAATTATTGCTTCATACTAATGCTGCTTAATGACACTGCACAGTTATCCGAACCGAACAATAATGCGATCTGGGATTATGCCTTACAAAAGCTAATTCGCAGAACCAATGTAATCGCTATTTAATAACCTGGGAATTCAAATTTAGCAATCAAATAGTAACCCAATAAGTACAAATACACACATACAACCAAGCGACCGAACGCCTCGCCGATTATTCTTAAGCGTCAATAGTCCAAAAGGAACGTGCCGATTTGGGCATTGTTTGAATGGATAATGCACTTGGCTACGATCATAAGGAACTTCCATAATTCATAGTAAAATAATAAAATATATATGGCTACTTAAATTTAGTATCTATGACGTGGTAACTGGTGGACCTATCACTCTACCCAAGCCAAGACTTCTCTCGCTTTCATAGCATGTCTCCCTTTCACAGCATTGGGGATTTGTATATCAAAGCAGCCCTTAGAAGACATGCTCTTCTAATTCCAATGCTGTTTGGGCAAGGGTTTTCCAGGGCAGTGAGGCTGTGCCCTGTACGTGACTGTAATATGGAAGACTGACCGCTCCTATCAATTAACAACGATTTTGTGCAAGAAAGAGTTATAAAGTCTGTTGGGGTTGAAATACAGGGTGGTCCACAAATAACGACGACCCAAGATTTTCTAAGTCCAACTTTT
>JAHWFP010223650.1:0-12657 GCA_023313725.1 Lithobius niger | reverse complement strand
GTCGTACACAATATGCCTACAGTGTAAAAGGGGTTGAAGGAAATCGGAGAGGGAAAGCTGGATCTATGGACCGAATTCCTCCATGTGTGGCTCCCAGTTCAAGAGGTCGGAAGTGTGAACTTCGCTTGTGAGACGTAAATTCATTCAGGTACTAAAACCACAGATTATAGTGTCCGCGGCCTATCTTGAGTTCGCCCCAGAACGAACACAGATAATAGATTGTATATTTTTGGTAGCTGAGTGCCTTGTTGATATCCAAAATGGTTACTAAAACAATGAAGGCTGTCGATTAAAGCCGCTCCCTCCAGAAAGACGTAGCCGCTCATAAATTATCTGCAGGACTCAAGATGCGCTGCGCACACAATAGAATGATGAGTAGACATTGCTTCTTACCTCTTCTAAGTCTATGCGGGGACCTGGTAGTAGTTACAGGTAGTACTAATAAGGCCTCTACTATCGCTTTGCGTGTGAAGCAGCATGGAACCAAAGCAATATGAGACGTACTGGCATATGCATGCTACCACTGGGGCCCCGGATAGGCTTGGAAGTAGTAAGATGCGAAAAAGTAATATGCGAAAACTATTTAACTTTCTAATCTCTGCTAATACTGTATTAGGGGCCGGTCATTAGATTTATGCCTAATGCGCATTAGTAAAACTGTATCAAAGAAGGTGCTGACTGTCTTCCCCATTCTAAATTATGGTACAATAATAATTTCTGAAATCAAGTGCTGTAAAAATAGAAATGGTTTGCGGTAATAGAAGGTTGAATAAAAATTGGAAGATAATTGCTTAAAAAAAGCTATAAAGCCCCCACAGTAAAATGGATAGATCCAGCCTGTCAAATTTCGCAAGGCGACCGGCCATGCATGTGCAGAGGTTCCTGTGCATAAACACGGACATCATCTTAGCGGTTCAATTACACAGATTAGCTTATTTTTAATTTGTTCTGGTATTAATTTTACCCCTATATCACTCTTGTTTTTACCAGGAGCTAATAAATGCATACACGCCCAGAGACACGAGAGTGTACATGTTGTAACTATCGCTTCATATTCCATCTCTGTCAGAGGGTCACCTGGGAGAAAACGTGTTCGTTTCGTTTTGTGGATCAAGGCCAGTTGATTCAACTTCGCTAGAATTTTACTTTATCAAAGCAATGCTAAAAGGCGTCACCTATGCGACATGTTTGTGTCCTGGCATTCAGTCAGGAGGCGCAAATCATGATTTCTTTCCCAGTCGGCCTTGGCTTGAAAGAAACGTCTGCTTCATGGCTCGAGGAACGCTCTTGCTTGCGTGCTCGTTGCACGAGTGGTATTTTTACGCACCTATCTATTGGGTTAAAACCTATTCAATGTGTTTTGAACATGTGTTATTCCACAAAATAGTTACGACCAGCCATTCCACATTAGGCCACATGGAATCGCGACTCAGAACGTGTGCACAAACACACGGTAATTTTTATCATACGTACTCCGTCAAGCCCTATGAGCCTTCCTGTATGTCGTTCCAGATTTTACTCAATTCCATAAGAGTATAGCCAAAAGAACGTTTAAACATTTTGTTTAAAAATCATGATCTTACCAATGCAAATAAACTTCCTTGTTGGTAGCTCTATAGTTCCTTGTTGATATTCGAAGTGATCAACGGCCGTAGCCAGTGGAAGGACAGGCCCTTCCAAACAAGGGTGAAGAGGGCGTAATAAGCCATAATTTTTTATCCGTCTTTTTCGTTTTTTTTTAAATTCAGACTTATTCGTTTTTGAACATATTTTAAAAATATAATCTGCGTAGTAGCACAAGAAACAACGTGCCAAAAAATGTTAGGGTTCCGTGCACTTCTTTTCCTTGATAAGATTTTAGTGCTGCATGAAAGAGAACCTGGTGGCGTTAGGAATAACAACGTGTATCTACGTGTTGGAATCTAAACTGCCAACCCTTTGGGTTCTTATTTTGCACCGTCAGTGCTAAATCTTTTCATTCTTCTTTTGCTTTTTCAGGCTCACGAGAGTCCTAGAGAAGAGGAGGGGGAGGAGATGGGAGAGGAAACGATGCATAAGTTGGAAGACGTGGATATTTTAAATTCTGAGGGTAAGGGCTGAGGGAAATGGATGCTAAAAATGATTCGTTGACCTTTCAGAAAAAAAATTCTAGCTGCATCCTTGAAATGACGGGATTAGTGAATCATATGCACTTCCCTTCACTGCCATTTGTACCTGTCTGAGCAATAAATAACCAATACGAGTTTGTTTTGTTTTGCCATACTTGCGGAAATCCGTCAACAAGAAAATTTGTAATTACAAATTACATTTTTAGTTTTAATAAAGGAAAATATTCCCATCTCCTTCTGTAGTTAGTCAGGGCCATGACTTCATGATTTCGATTATGCTTTAATGAAAAATTATGTGCGAATAATAACTGTTGGCGACCAGTTTTGGTGTATGCAGACATGACTCGCTACATGGCAATCATGAGTCAACGAAATAGGGCTGGTCAGAAACGCAATCACTGCGTGCATGTCCGATGTATAACCCTTAGGTCAATTACTAATCTTAGCGGTATGCCTATGCCGTTTATTTATTGTAGAGGTAGCGTAGTCTTTTGACGTGCTATTATATCCCCCCCCCCAACTACTGCTGAAAGAAACCGCCAAGCTAATCAAAAAGTATTCACCTTGGAAAGGAGTGATATCACCCCTGCCAATGAACAATTGCCAAGCTAATCTACCCGCCCCAAATATTACTTCAAATGTTAAATTAAACACTTTATTGTTGCTACTTTGGTAGTTTAAGTAAGTTGCCTTGGCCCCAATTTCATCTAGCAGAAATTTATGCAAGGAACGAGTTTTCAATATAATGTGAGGAATGTGCGATGAAGCGGAGAATTACGTGGCTCAGACTTGGCCAATACCGTAGGTCACATCACTCAACATGTACGTTGTACATATAGGGTACAGTCAGGTTCAGTGAAACATAGACAGTGACATGTTGGCTTGAATGCTATACAGCCTAATGCATTACTTTCTACAGGAAATGTAGCATTGCATTTAGTAACACCAGCCAGTGGTTCAGTGGTAGAATGCTCGCCTGCCACGCGGGCGGCCTGGGTTCGATTCCCGGCCGATGCACCATTTTACAGCGTCAAGGGCTGGATTACGGGCGGAATTATCATTTATGAAAGAATTGCAAGTAGAGTTAGGGCTATGATGTTTATTGTTTAGGATTTTGATGGTTAAAAGACTCGCCTGCCACTGCCTAATCTGCTACAAAGCAACTAATGAGATGGGGATGAATACAAGTGATGTTTTGGGGGCATGCTGACTGAAATTGGGACTAGTGGAGGAAAAGGGGAGGAAGAATTTCTAATTATTAATTTCGAAAGTAACTTGCTGGTTTGACAGCTGGGAATGTAATGACAGTTTTGGAGTGGGGATGCCAAGACATTGTTAAAGAGGGTGCTATGCTATACATTGTTGTAAGCATGGTTACAATAAAGGAATTTTACAATACAATTGATGCTGTAAAATACAATATTCAATCTTTTGTTCTTTGGAGGGAAGACAAACTGAGAAACAGATCCGGATAGCAAGGCTCTTTAGGAAGTAATGTATGGTCGTCCAGAGTTAACTGACGAAAGACTTAGCATATCTCAGATCTATCCCTACAACAAGGAACACGGACAGTGTAATTGTTGGCTTGAATGCTATACATTCTTATACATTCCTTTCTACACGTAATGTAGCGTTGCATCTAGTAACACCAGCCACACAAGGAACACAGTGTATTTTTTGGCTTGAATGCTGTACAGTCTTACGCATTACTTTCTACAGGTAATGTGGCCTTTAGTAACACCAGTCACACAAGGAACACGGACAGTGTAATTGTTAGCTGGGATGCTATACAGTCTTGTGCATTACTTTCTACAGGTAATGTAGCATTTTATTTAGTAACACCAGCCACACAAGGAACATGGACAGTGTAATTATTGGCTTGAATGCTATACATTCTTATACATTACTTTCTACAGGTAATGTGGCATTGCATTTTGTAACATCAGCCACACAAGGAACACGGACAGTGTAATTGTTAGCTTGAATGCTATACAGTCTTATGCATAACTTTCTACAGGTAATGTAGCATTGCATTTAGTAACACCAGCAACACAAGGTACACGGACAGAGTAATTGTTGGCTTGAGTGCTATGCAGTCTTATATATTACTTTCTACGGGTAATGTAGCATTTAGTAACACCAGCCAACAATGAACATGGACAGTGTAATTGTTGGCTTGAGTGTTATGCAGTCTTATTCATTGCTTTCTACAGGTGATACCATTTAGTAATACCAGCCAACAAGGAACAGGGACAGTGTAATAGTGTTGGTTTGAGAGCTATGCAGTCTTATACATTACTTTCTATAGGTAATGTAGCATCGTATTTGGTAACACCAGCCCCACAAGGAACACGAACAGTGTAATTGTTATCTTGAATGATATACAGTCTTGTGCATTACTTTCTACAGATAATGTAGCATTCAGTAACACCAGCCAACAAGGAACATCGACAGTGTAATTGTTGGCTTGAGTGCTATGCAGTCTTATACATTACTTTCTAAGGTAATGTAGCATTGCATTTAGTAACACAAGGAACACGGTCAGTGTAATTGTTGTCTTGAGTGCTATGCAGTCTTATACATTACTGTCTACAGGTAATGTAGCAGTGCATTTAGTAACATCAGCTACACAAGGAACACGGACAGACTGTATAGCATTCAAGCCAACAATTACACTGTCCGTGTACCTTGTGTGGCTGGTGTTACTAAATGCAATGCTACATTATCTGTAAAAAGTAATGTATAAGAATGTATAGCATTCAAGCCAACAATTACACTGTCCGTGTTCCTTGTGTGGCTGGTGGTACTAAATGCAATGCTACATTACTTGTAGAAAGTAATGCATAAGACTGTATAGCATTCAAGCTAACAATTGCACTGCCCATGTTCCTTGTGTGGCTGGTGTTACTAAATGCCACATTACCTGTAAAAAGTATTGCGTAAGACTGTATAGCATTCAAGCCAGGAGTACGTAATTGTTGTCGTGTAGAGAGACGAGAGGATGTAGCCTAAACTAAATTAAAATCAGTTCACTCCCAATTTAAACCACACAAAAATAAATTTCGTTCTCAGCAGTTGTATAAATGGGTTTGGGAATCGTGAGTGGCGTCACTCATGGATGCGAGGCTGAAACATCCCGCCAACTATTTTTTTGTGGGTCCCACTTTTTCTGGCAAAAGTACATCTATAGCAAAATTGATTTTAAACTCTCAAGACCTTATCGACCCACCCCCAACCACCGTCCCTTATTGCTACGGGGAAGATCAGCCTCTTTTTGACGTCTCGAGGAAAACCAGCCGGATTCCCATTCAATTCCACTCTAAATTTAACCAAGATATTTACGACAGTCTGCCACGTGATTCAATGCTGATTATCTATTACTTGATTCACCAGCTACCTGCCATCCTCATTAATAACGTTATTCTAAGAGGCATGCACCATAGAGGCATATCCGTAATTAAAGTCGTTCACAACCTCTTTCTCAAAACATTAAGAACTATCTCGTTAAATACACAGTACTTTTTTGTGTTCAAATTAAACCAAAGTCTCGACCAATTACAAGTTTTGGGTTGTCAACTGGGAGTAAACAAAGACTTTATAACTTCCATTTACAAGGATTCGACCAAAGAACCCTACGATTTTTTACTCATTGACGTCCACCCGTCCACTCCCAAAACGTTAAAATTCCATTCATATTTATTTAAAATAACAATTCCGTAGTATGGCTGATAGAATCCTCGATTTCATTTCATTACTAGAATTACTGCATTCGAAAGCCACCTCTCAGCACGTCAAACGCATTTTACTCAATTGCCCCGAAGTGCAACAGGTGTTGTGTTTAGCGTCACTAAACTTGTTAAAGGGCAGAGTACCTTTATTGGAAATTCAGATAAGAACTCTCAACAAATACAAAAAAGGTTCTGCAAAAATTATCTTCTAGAAGTTGTGGTGAGAAAGAAAAACAAGAACATTTATTCGAAAATCAAAAGGGCGAATTTTTTAGGGGTGCTTCTAACGCCGGTGCTCAGTCAACTCGGCGGTTTATTATCTGGCTGAAAAAAAGTGTATAAACGCATGGAGTTGGTCCCTCTGGGCGTATCAGTCAGGGATTAAAGGACCATCCCCCACCCCAGGTCGCGATTTACCCGCCGCTCAATAACTTGGACGATTCCATGAGAGAGGTGTTGGCTAATCAAACTCTTCGCGAGTACGACAAATCCAAGCTGTACACTGAAATGCTTCAACGTTAGTTAGACGTCAACAAAAAGTATGAGACTGGTGCGTTAAAAGTGATGCTAGCATCTTCCAGAGCCCCTACAACTGTGGTGCGCTAGGTGGCCGTGACCGCGGCCGGGTAAGTGTCTACTGCCAGCAGGCCCAGCACAGCTGGGCGGATCAGAAGTAGCAGCAGTAACTACCCATCTACGTCTAGTACCTTGGAAGGAGAGGAATTTAAACCTGCCGTTGAATTTAGGCCCTACATGTCTGTTTTACCTCAAAAGTACAGAGGTCGAACCAAGCGTTTTTTAGACAGCAGTGACATGGAGTACGACGCTAAGGGTCAGCTGATACATGATGGTAAAACTATCAAAGGTTCGAACATCGTAGATTTAAGTCACGGCTCAATAACAGAAAAAAAGGCGCTTAGAAAAAAAGTGAAAAAAATGCCTGGCTGGCAATTCATTAGATCCTACATCCCACTCAAGACGGTGTTGAGATGTTTACAGCATTTAGTGTACCTCGTAGACGGTATATGGACGAGGTATCCCACCCTTCGGGTATTTGGGATCCTGAGCAGGCATCCGGGACGACGCGTAGCCCATGTCCGTTAATAGAATTTGAAGATGAGCCAAAATCGACCGAGTGGGACAATGATTTCCATTAATAACGTTTTAAGGTCTGTTTATTTCAATCCACGAGACGAAGATGCTTTCGGAGGAGTGGCTAGACTGTGCAGGTCCTTGAAAGGCATGGGCTATAGAATTTCGCTCAAGGCTATTAAGAACTGGTTGGCTGTCGAAGTAAATTACACGTTGTTTAGGCCTATTAAACGTAAATTAGAACGCAACAGGATTAGGGTAGGCGGAATAGATAAAATATGGGGATTGGATCTCGCTCATGTCTCGAATTTGGCGCAATGGAATGACGATATTAATTCTTTTATTAATCGTAATTAACGTGTTTACGAAAGAAGTTTTTTGCCTTTAAATCATAAAGACGGGATTTCGGTAAGTTGTGCATTAACCGAATTATTTAATAGGGGGTGCGTGCCAGTGGCCAGGTGGTCGAACGTGTGCTATGTAAAGTCGAACGTGTGCTCTGTACCAGGAAACATTGGGGGCACACTGAACTTTTTGTCAAGTGGCTAGGCTACCCAGATACTTTTAATTCTTGGGTTACCGATCTAGAAACGATTTAAATATGAATGACGGATTTTATCTGTGTCTTCCTAGCAATGCATCTATGGATCTTTATCCAAAAAAACACCTTGCAAAAGTATACCGTACAATTAGCCGAACAGATTCATTTGGAGAAACAGTACGAAGTAGCCTTGTGTCAAATGTCATTTCCCAACAATTTTAATACTAATAGAAACACGATAGAATCTACCGACGACGACGGAGCTAGTCTCGTGCATCAAAACTCTAACGTACCTATTTATAAATTAAAGTGCATTAGGCCAGGCCCTTATTACGGAACTCTGAACGATTTAGCCTCGGATATTAACGATGAAATGAAAGCGTTGAGAAGTAGAGGCGAAGCCAAACTTTTGGCCGGTGACCTCCCCCTTCCTAGACTAGCCTATAATAAAAGGTACAGAAAGTTTCAAATTAGACAGTGGCAATCTGACAAAGGGAATACTTACCTCATTTTATCGGGTAGCTTAGTTGAAAAATTTGGATTTAAGAGCTCTGATTTTATCTGGATTCCTCACGCTTTACAAGTTTGGAGATCAGTGCAGGATTTTTACGATAGCACCATTGAATCTTTATGGGTATACACAGATATTATTACGTTGCAATTTGTAGGTGGCATTAAAACGCCTTTGTTACGAATCGTTAACGTCAAGGGTGAAGAGAGGAAGATACGAAAGCGGCATTTTACAGGCTGCATTATTATCTTTTATTAACCGAAACAATACAGAATATTAATATAGACGTTAGAAGAGATAGTGGAGCTCCCATACCTTTCGGCCCCTCTGGTCGCGTAGTCGTTAGTTTGCACCTCAGACCTAGAAAAGCATAGGTAGGCTTTGTCGTCTCGTCAGTCACCATGAGGTATTCACGTCCGTATACTAATTATTATGCCGGTAAGGCGGGAGGCGAGATCCCCGTCTTTGACGGCAGACATTCCCAGGCCGGTCAAGGAATCAGCAGTTTATTCAGCTCTTTAATACGTATGGCCATGCTCTTTTTAAGAAGCATAGGTAGCTATTTTGGTAGAAAAGCCCAGGCGCAGGCGTATAAAAAGCCCAGCACAGGCGTTGGTATAGTAGCGGATTATTTGGCTGGGAAACGCTTTCAAGACGCAGCTAGAGATCGATAAAACGAAACTACCAGTGACACAATGAGTGATATAGGAATGAGGGGTGGGGTCGGGGTTGAGGGGTCCCTGTATGAAGATAAAACGTAAGCGTTTGGGCGAAGGTAACAAGACCAAGAAAAAAAAAGGTCGCTTTTAAAACACTTTTAGATTAAGGGGGTGGGGAGGGGATCTCTATATAAACCTGAGCTCTCACCACTCATGTCAACCACTCATTATTCAGCCGCCATCATGAGTATTCTTAGGCCATTTTCCTGTGAGTGTTTGTTGAGCCCTCTGGACCTGTTTTCTGTGCAACCGATGCAACTTTCTATTCAAAAAATGAAATATGAAGAATATCGACCGGTGGTGCCAGTTGCGGCTGGACAAGTTATAGATTTTACCATTCTCGGAAGCGAAAGTTACGTGGACCTCTCACAGACTTTATTGTATTTCAAGGTACGTGTGCTTGCCAGTGACGGAACCGAATTGACGGCTGCCCAAAGTCCACAAGTCAACGTGTCTAATTTATAGCTACAATCTATGTTTTCTCAAGTGCACATTTTTTTAATGAAAAGTTAGCGGCCAGCACCAACGACAGACAATTAATTACGGATTTAAAGCTTTCCTGCAAACGCTGCTAAGTTATTCTTCAGAAGCTAAAAGCACTCAACCGTACGCTGCAGGGTAGGGCACCCCCGCCGAAAGAGAACATAGTATTGCCGAAAGTGCTTACGTGGAATTAATGGGCCGAGTGCTTCATGATCTAGCCATGCAACAAAGACTGATTTTAAACAATACAGAAATAAAGTTTCGTTTCGTTCCCCATAGAACCCCCTTCCATTTATATTTGAATGCAGCAGGTATAGACGCCAACGTCAATCCTATTGTTGAGTTTTTAGATGATTCACTACACATACGAAAAGTAACGCCTTCTCCAAACATTTTATTGGCGCACGCTCGTGTGCTGGCCGATTCTTTGTCAGCAAAATAATCCTATAGGAAGACTGAACTAAGGACCCACACCTTGGTGCAAGGGGTTAGAAGCGGACAGGTGGATAATCCCTTTAATGGCAACGTTCCCAGCCGAGCAATCGTTGGCATGAAGACACACATAGCTTACAACGGCGCGTACGCTAACGATCCCTTCTATTTTGATAACTTTGGACTCAATTCCATAACCCTTTCTGTCAATGCTGAAATATTTAATGGAAAACCGCTCACTTTTGACTTTGACAACAACAATTACGTAAACGCTTACATGTCGATGTATAGCGGTTTAGGCATGTCTTTTCATAATATTGGGAACGGCATTACTTATGAGATGTTCCCTGCTGGACATTGTTTATTCGTTTTTGACCTTACAGACGACCACCACGCCGATGATCCCTCTCACGTGTCTCTAGTGAAAAACGTTGTTGTGAGAAATGAACTGACATTTGCTGCAGCTTTACCTCAAACAGTTACCGTTTTGACCGTCGGCGAACACGAAGCCATCTTGGAAATTGACGAAAGAAGAAACGTTTTGCTACGGAATGATCACCTCTGAAATTAACACCATTTTGAGACCTAGGTGCACTACGTTCTTGGGCACCTTTCATTTAAATCACGTGCCGAACCTTCCCGGATGGTCTGTCATAAATTTAGATACTTGCGACCGGCCCGGTAGTCACTGAATCGTTTTGGGCACGTGCGAATATTTCGACCCCTACGGCTTGCCGCCCTGTCAAATTCGACCATTAATTACTTAAATAAACATTGCTCTGAACAGTGTGGAGTAACGACGTACAGTTTCAAGCATGCAATACACGAGTGTGCGAACATTATTGTATTTATTTCGTTTTAATGAGATGTTTGGGGCATTTTGCTGAATCTATTATAACCAGTCTTAAAGCACAAACTAACCCAGATCAGATTGTGTATAAATTTGTAAAGGCTCTGGGCCAATAAAATTAGTTGTGAAAATGTCAGCGTTTGTTTGTGTGTTTTTTTTTTCATTTGCTTGTTTATTTTATTTTGTTTACTTAATGTAGGCCTATAAATGGACGTGTCTGTTGCTCAGCTCTACTTATTGGTCTTTTATTTTCAGAAAATGATTCATCATTGCGCAGTCTGTGGGAAGACGTATGCCTATACTAGTAGTCAGCA
The DNA here is from genome assembly GCA_023313725.1 of Lithobius niger. Classification (NCBI taxonomy): domain Eukaryota; kingdom Metazoa; phylum Arthropoda; class Chilopoda; order Lithobiomorpha; family Lithobiidae; genus Lithobius; species Lithobius niger. Next base: position 1,879 of record JAHWFP010223650.1, on the reverse strand, counting down.
TGCTCGCCAAAGACGGTGTCATACTGACAGACCTTTCTTTTGCAATACCTGCGGTGATTCTTTTATACAGTTATCAACTTGAGGCGTCACCGCAGGTGTCACCTCATCACGTGCACCGCATGTAGACAAACATTCAAAACCGAAGATGCGTTCATCCTACATAATGCTCTGCATTATTCCTCCATTCCAGACGTTGGCGTGTGACCTTTGCAAGTCCAGGCCTCAGCCTTTAGGAATTTTTTTCAACGCTATCTATACGTCGAGCCTTCATTGACACTCAGCATTGATGAGTATTTAGATACTTTTCTTTACTACCTGGACCAGTTGTTTGCCATTCTGCAAGGCTTATTTTGTGTCAAACATTATTATTGGAAAAATCAGGGCCTGAAGGCGTAATGGTAACCATGACAATGTACTTGTGCAGCGTGGCGTTACCCATCCTTTCTCCTGATGTATACAACTCGCAATTAACGCTGCCATCGCAAAAATCGTACACCAATTAGACATTTTCTATCAATACGGTTTCGGTTGGGTGGTGTCAAAAATTAAACGATGTGATATCCACGTGGGCAAATACACTCCTCTCTGCGGTGGGTGAGGCACCGTTTATTGGACAAATATTTAGTGAACAAACAAGCCGTTGTTAACGTTAAATGTAACAATAACTAATGTTTTATATATTCCGTATTAGCAGGGCTCTATCCTGCTCCTCACCATCCGAACAGAGTCGAACACTATACGAGGTACGAACACACCCTCAATTTAACTGGTATCAGTTTCCCCACCCCTGTACACGAAATACCTAGATTTGAAGCTCAAAATAACTAAGCCATTTACTTATATAGATATGAAAATCGTACTATCTTTCCCCTCCATCTCAGTAAATGGGAGAACTGTCCTGAGGTGAAGCTTCTCTTGGTTCGGGGGCAGCACTACTGTTACATCAAGGACTTTAATCGTTTAACTCGTACTGAAAATACGAGATACGTTTGTCCCTATTGCCTGTCTCCATTTTGTCACGTTGACTCTTTAAACGAACACTTGATTATCTGTAAATCCTACGAAGCACAACACACGGTTATGCCTGAGAAAGAAAAGGCATCTATGCAATTCACACGCTACGACAGGCAATTACGCCATCCGTACGTCATGTACGCAGATTTTGAAACATTATTAGCACCCATTAACACTTGTCAGCCAAACCCATCGGCCTCTTTTACCCTTAATCGCACGTTCCTTGTGGTTTTGCTTACATTATCGTAGGTCCTATCGGTGAAGTCCATTCGCAACGTGTGTACAGGGGTGAGGACCGTGTAGACGAGTTTTTAAGGTTCAGAGCACACGAATAGTATATCAAGTCTCAAAATATGTTAATGGCATACAGTGATGATGATTGCGCTAATTTTACTGCTGCGGCTCATTGTTATATTTGTGATGAGCCTTTTGTGAATCCCTCTAACGACAAGGTACGTGACCATTGCCATCTTACTGGTCGTTATAGGGGTGCAGCTCATGACAAGGGCAATCTTTATTATAAGTATAAAGATGAGCTACCAATTGTATTCCATAATTTAAAAAAATATGATTCATATTTAATCGTTAGAGGGTTAAATTATTTCAGTAATAAAAACATATCTTTCATACCTCAAAACACCAAACGCTACACAGCTATCAATGTTGGTCCCTTTAAATTTATGGTCTCTTTTCTATTTTTGTCCTCGTCTCTGGGTAATTTGGCAGACACTGTTACCGAATTCCCCATTTTGGAACACGTTTTTCCTACCACTCATCATTTGTTAAAGAGGAAAGGCGTGTACATGTACGAGTATTTAACTGATTTTAGTAAGTTTGAAGGAAACTCAGCTTCCTCCAAAGGAAG